>JAJMDW010000003.1:0-136863 GCA_030573755.1 Starmera amethionina
AAATATATATATATAAGGTTAAATAGATTGATATCTTAGTTGATCTTTATATAACAATTGAGACGCACTCCAAGACTCACCAGGTTGTAGTGTAATGAAATCATGGACATGTCCAGGCTCAATACAAACCATGTTCAGGTACCCATCTTTTGGACTGAAATCTCCCATCCCTTTAGATTTCTCAATCCATGGATTCCAAACAACAACATCTGGTAAATTGTCTCGTTTCAATGAATGAACCGGGTGTCCCAATGCAACAACTTGTATGATTTTATCAGTAGAGATTTTCTGATAAATTCTATCAACTTCCTCGATGAAATGAACAACTGGTAATTTTTCTTCATAAGTCTGTTTCAACAACTGATCATAACATAACGACCCTGGCAAATTAGAAACAAGAACATCAGTAACGTCTTCAACTTTTAAATAAGTATGGAACAACCAATTGAACTCAAATGCTTTACCACTACTTCTTGGATTCTCAACATCAATTGAAGTTTTCAATGATTCTTCAGTCAATTCCACAGTCAACAACAACGTGAAATCATTAGCTCCATTATCCCATAGTTTCAATGTCTCCTCATCAACATTCTCTGGTCCTAATCCAAATTGAACAGTTGGTGGTGTATCTTTAACTTGACCTAAAAATTCCCATGTTGAATTTCTAGCAAACCCATGTTGTGGTAATTTAACCACTGATTCATTAGTTTTTTTACCGAAAACTGGGAAAACTAATGGAATACCACCTCTCACGGCTTTTGATCCATCCAATTTTGCCCCCTGAGATAACCATAATTGTTCTTCTCCATTAATTGTCCATGAAATCACAGTTGCACCAAATTTCAAGATTTTAGCTTGAGTTTTTGGGTTTGATGGATGGGTTAATACCACTATATCGTCGTTGTCTTCAATTGCCATTCTTCAATTCAATTAGTTTGAGATTAATCAATTATCAAATGTCGAGCTGATTATTATGGATAACTTTTGTTACTATGTAATTTTTTATTAATTGCTACATACAAATTACAATTGTTTTTTTTTTTTTTTTTAATATAATCAATTAAAATTAATACAACTTTTCTCTCTATATTAAAGTCATCACTTTTTTGTGGATTTGATCGACAATCGTACTAATAGAACTATCATCACAAATCAATCCATCTCCTAAAGCAATACATTTGGTCAATGTAGTTAAATTTTGTATAAATTCATTCTTCATATTGAAAAATCCATTTTTAACTACTGTATTATCTTCATTGAATTTAATCAAATAATTTAACCCATTTGGTGATTTATAGTTTGAATGATTATAATTCAGTTGGATTTGTAATTGTAAAAATTGACGATTATTATTAGTATTATTATTATTTTTGCTATTATTATTATTATTATTATTATTTGTCTTTTTATCATTATAGTACATTATTGTAAAATAATTCAAGTTTTTGACAATAACTTGATATCTTAATTGATCTATTTGAGATGTTTTGTTGTTCTCTAACTCACTAGTTTTTGATAACTCATTCATTTTAATTAATAAGTTATTGGAATTTTGTAAATATTTAAACAATTTCCCAATTCCTCTTTTAATTAAAAATTGTTTAATTGATGGTAAACATAAATTATGTGGATTGTTTGGTGGTAATTCAATATCTTCATTATTACGTAATGTGCATATCTCAGTACCATATTTAAAAACAATTTCATCCAATTTAACATTGACTAAATTTAAACTTTCTAATCTTAAGAAATTAATTAATCCAATAACTTTAGCTAATTTATTTAATTTCAATTTAATGTTTGTTAGAATCGAATCTGTTTTAAAATTTACTTGTTCTTTGATTTCAAAAACTCCATTTGAATCAATATCAAAATCATCAATTTTTAAATCAATATTTAATTTCCCATTTAATTTTATTGTCATTAAATCACCAATAGAATTTAATTGGAATATCAAATACAAGATATTGGAACAATTAGGGATTTCAATAAAAGTTTGCGTTTTGATAACAATAGTGGATTGATTTAACAACTTATAAGTAGTAACATCACCTAATTCTTTTATTATCAAGCTAATCATAATCTTATTAGAAACTGTTTGAATAATCTCTCTTGATTTTTTATATTCAAAACTTTCAATATCCAACAATTCATGATTTTCTATGATCCATGATCCAGAAATCGATCTTATTTGTCCTATAAATGAAGAAATTTGAGAATCAATAGAAACTATTAAAAACCAATTAATTGGCCATTCTTTTCTATTGAAAAATTTCAAAGGCTTGTCATCAGATAATGATGTATTGGTAGTAGTAGTAGTAGCCGTATGTGGTTGTGATTGTGAATTGTAATCATTTGATAATTTTTTGTATTCAGATGAATTTAATTTGATTGAATTATTTTCATTCCATCCATTAATTTTCAACATTGTGGCAATCTCATTCATTTTCAATTGATTACGAAGTTTAATTAAAATGTTTTCAACTTGACTAAATTCACAATTATTTAATTCATGTAATGATTCATTTAAAATTAATGTTGAGTTTTTAAAGAAAAACAAACCAGTGTGAAAATTTATTTGTAAAATTGATTTACCAACGTTTAAATTACTAATTTGTTTTAATGCTAAATGTGCATGTTCATGATAAATTTTTTTCAATAATTCTGATAAATCAATAACATTTGTGAATTTTTTAATGAATTCACCTTGTTTAAACCATTTATAAATGATTTCATTTGATTTATTTAATCCTATTTCAATATATGAATTTTTAAAAATACTCTTATTCCAATAGTTTACTATAATATGAACTTTTTCTGCTTGATAAACATGTTTAATATTTTTAATTTCTTTTAATTTTGAATGAATTGAATATAATTTCAATGAATTTGTATAATTAGTCAAGATTCTATCCAATTCAACAAACCCACCATTCTTCAAAGATTCGTTTATTATTATCATTAGTTTGGAACTTGGTTGTGATAGTGCCAATGATGAAGAATCAAGTTCATGGAATTTGAAATCAATCACAAAAAATGGGGAATTTTCATCAATACATGATACTTGAAATTGATAATCTTTAGTTGTAATTGTGATTCTACCATCTTTGATCTCATAGTTATGGAAATTTGGTGGTAGTTCATCCACTAATGCTAATTTAACATGTAATATAACATTTAATTCATTTAAAGTTTCCAAAATTTTTTCAGGTGAGATTGTACAAGTGATCAAATTATGAGTATTTAAAGTTGGTCTTCCATCCAAAAAAACTTCCAATGCAGTTATTAAATCTGGGTTAGGTAATTTTGCACCAAGTAAGGATTCAGGTAAACCTGCGGTAATTTGAACAGCTCTTATATAATTCTCATTAGTAGCTCTTAACCATGCAAAAACATCAATGACACGACCGACTTCTTCAGCAGATTTAGACCATTTTGTTAGAACGTATAGTCTAATGTACTCGTTCCTAAGTCTAACAATAAGTTCCAATAATCTTTTTTTTTTATTCTCATCATTGGGTTGTGTTTTAAGAACTTGTACTAGTTCAGTATACGAGTAGTCCACAAACCTGCGTATCACTGAGTCCAGTGGCACACAGTTGAATGTCACATGTGGTAACACTGGTGCTGTTTCTGTGCTGGTCATTTAGACAGTTGGAGATGTATTGTTGGAAAAGTTGTAGTTGTAATTGAACAGGGAAGGTTGAAAAAAAAAAAAAAAATAAAAACGAAAGAAATAAGCAACTTCAGAACAATATTAAACAATGCAATGAGAATGATCACCACCACCACCAAAAATCGTCACGAATTGCAACTTTCAACTGTCTGAAAAGTTATTGAAACTGATAAAAAAATGATTTTTTTTTTTTTTTTTCCGAAATTTTGAGAATTCTGACTACAAAAACTACAAGATGGAAATTGAATTAAACTGATGAAATTCAGCAAGATAAAAAGCTAACTTATAAAGAAACTGAAATGATTCCAAAAAACAAAGAATCAATTCTGTCAATGCCAAAATTAGTTTTCAAAATATAGAAAATTGAGCCGATTATACATCCATTAATGCTTTTGAGCTAAGGACAGAGGTATAAAAACAAAACTGGAATTTCTTCTGATAACCAAATGGATAAATCAACAATGCAAAAAAAAATTACAGTATTTATAACTGTTGTAAATTGCCAATAAAAGGTGTACCAAATACCCAAAAACCAATAAAGATGGAGTATTTTTTTGTGATGAATGTAATAATTAGAAACTCAATGGTGCTAAGAATTAGCTGATTTTTATTGATCAAATCCCATTTTGCTAATGAATTGAATAATTGTTGAAGAATTCTGAGATTCAAAATAATTTCAGTTATAATGTACATAGTACATACCAATAAATATAAACCTATTTAAATCGACATCAAGTTGCTAAATTCTCACAACTCATTATAAGATAATTTATACCTGACATTTGTATTCAACATATTATTTGATAGACACACAGCATTTTATAAGTGCTTCAATTCATCATAAAATCCATAGCAAGTTGACGAAAAATTTATACAGTAAAAATGTAAACAAATCGAATTATTTTTTGATTTGAAAGGCAATTAACGAAGTTTTGATTTGCAAGTACCTTACGGTTGCTTATAGAACTGAGAAATATTGTGTGTCACAGTGTCATAATAATTAAATGATCCAATGGCACCATTGAAAGAACAGAGTCAAACAACCAAGAAGCAAGATGGTTTTGCACCAGACACTAATGATTCCTCCAAACAGAGACAATCTCCGTTACAGTTTCGAAAATTAATCAAACATCAGCAATCAGCACAGCGTGATAATGTTTTAGATTCTATTGTAACGGATGGAGCATGTCCTGAGTCTAATGGAGCAATGATTGATAACCCAACAGTGTCTTCATTAACAACAATGTCAACCAATTCCCAGTTCTCACCTGCTATTTCTGCAGAATACGATTCAATAACTGGTTTACCTTCACCTGTTGTTAATGTCCTTGAACCTAGACGTTCACCAAGCTTGAATTTGAATAATGGAGGCACGAAAAAGGCTTATGGATCATTATCTATTAGACCTTCTTCCAGTTCTAAAGTTGAACACAATTCAAGAATTATATCCGAGTATCAACCTACTAAAACTACCATATACAACAATTTTTATAAGCAAACCCATTTGAACAACAATGACAATACTAATTTGATTACCGATGCAAATAATAATAATAATAATAATAATAATAATAATATTGGGTTTGAAAGAATTTCAAATTTCAGGAAAAGAAATAGTTTTGATCTTGGTTCTAAATCAAGTTCCAATCAAATCATCCATGAATTGAAAAGAGAAGAGAGCGGTGATATTCCCCATCTGAGATTTGAACAAGACATTATCCCTATTTATAAAGGTGTTGATCTTGAAAACAAACATCATCAATGGAAATTTATAAAAGATTTAGGAAGAGGAAGTTTTAGTGTTGTTAAACTTGGTCAAAATTTAGATACTAATTGCCCGAAAGAATTAGAATTTGTTGCAATTAAAATTGTGGAATTGCCTCCACAAAAAGAAACAAGATCTAGAGTTATTAAATCTTTGGAAAGAGAAATTAGTTTGTTGAAAATAATAAGGCACCCATCAATTATTAAATTAATTGCCCTTGATGATAATAATTTAATGAATGATTCAAAAGTAATGATTTTCACCAAATATTATAAAGGTGGTGATTTGTTCGAATTAGCATCAAGTAATTCAATTCAATTATCATCACATCTAACAAGAAGAATTTTCGCAGAATTAGCCTCAGCTGTTTGTTATCTTCATCAAAACAATATTGTTCATAGAGATATAAAATTAGAGAATGTATTAGTTAATTACAAATATCATGAAGAACTATCAACCATCACTGAATTTGGAAACTCTCCAATTATAACATTAACAGATTTTGGTTTATCTAGGGAAATTGATCCAGCTAATCCATTATTAACCACCAGATGTGGTTCAGAAGATTACGTTTCTCCAGAATTGTTGATTGGTTTACCTTATGATGGTAGACAAAGTGATAGTTGGGCAATGGGTGTGCTATTATATGCTTTACTTGAAGGAAGATTACCCTTTGATATACCTCCAAATAGATCCATTAGATCAAGATCAAGACCTGCTCATAGAATAGCTAGAGTTGAATGGGTATGGGTTAAATACAACGATGAGAGTAAAAATTTGACATCGAATGAAGGAGATGAATGGGATCAAGCTAAACAAATTGTTGGTAAATTGTTGATTAGAAGAGAAAAAAGAGCCAGTTCTTTGGATATTGTTCGCACTGATTTTGTTTCAGGTGTTTTAACCGATGAGTTTACACAGTTTTTGGCATAGTTACAAGAAACTTTAAATCGATTATTATTATTGTTTGTTGAATTGATTTGATTTTTGTGTCAGAATTTTTTTTAGTTTTTATTTTTTTATTTTTTTTTCATTTGAAACACACACAAAATTGGTTTCATTGACAAACAAAACACATCTTGAAACCGCGTCAATTGCCATTGAAGGAGCTTTTTTGAGGTAATCGAAAAGCAGTTTAATTGGTTGAGGAACTAAACATTTCAAAATTTCAGGAGTTTTGCCACTCAACAAGATGAGTTTGTTGAGCTTTTTCAAGTTTATTGGATCTGAAGTTCTCGTGTTTTTAGCAAGGTTGGTTCCTAAAGTCACTCTTTCTGAGTACTATTCAAGACGTGAGTGGAATCTCAATATTTTCTTTGATTATATACTAACTTTTTTTCTTTTTTTTTTATTATATCAGAACCAAAGACTTTAGCGCCACCACCAAATGAAGATGATGATTTAAACAATTCAATATCTGATGATGAAGAAATATTTGAATCCCAAAATGCTTTCAATCCAGATGAACTTTCACACATTGAGTATGTCCGTTATATGGAGAAAATGTATGGAGATGCGTTAATGGATGGTGGTCTTGTTTATATGGGTTATGAAAAAGATGAAACGGAAGATGTTGAAGATGATTATGAGTTCAATGTTATGGAGTTTGATGACTTTGTTCTGAACAGTTTTGGTGTTGAATTTGATGAATTGAATGCATACCCAATGGTTGTTGATATAGATGGAGAAGATGATGTGGTTGTTATTAGTCGTAAATACACCACTTTTTTGGAGAAAATCACTTCTACAATTACATCCAATCAGTTTGTACAGAATGCAATTGGACCTCTCCAAAAGATGAATTATGAAACTTTGTTATTGTTTGTTATTATAGGGACCCTTCTTTTAGTTCAATTTGTTATTGTTTCTATAACAAACTTCTTTGATAACACCGTTCAGTTTGAATCTTTGAATGATGTGACAATTGCTGATGAAATTGATTTGTTTAAAGATATCGAAGCTCAACACGAAGAAGAGCATGATTTGACTAATGATCTGCTGCTGAAGGTATCATCTACGAGTTCTACAGAAGATTTCCATTCATTTGTTTATAACAGAAAAGATGGAACAGAATTTAGTGATTTTGAGAATGATTATGATGTATATCAAGCTGAAACTAATGAAGTTCTTGAACTGATAAAATCAACTTCAAATACCTCTTCAATAAATTTACACATGAATTCACTGTCAAGTGAGATTGAAAGCACCAAAGAGGATAATAGTTTATTGTCAGATGAAGAATTAAAATTAGAACCACAATCTGAAACACATGAAGAGAAAGAAGAAGAACAATTTTCTGATATTGATGAAGAGTTGGAAAATGTTGAAAATTTGATGGAATGTCCTAGTAGTGTTCAAGATTCAGCCCCAATTTTCATAGAAGAAACTGATAATATCTCGAAAGTGTCTGATGATGATTTTATATCAAACGATCCTAAAATTTTATCACCGGTTTTACCAAATGTTCAACTTCTAGATATTCAAATAAATGAAAAACCAAAATTGGAAATTTCCTCAAATAATCCATTTTATATTGATCACACAAAGGAAACAGAAGAAAATGTTCAAGAAACCTCTGAATCCAAAATTCAAGTTATAACCACACCAGAAAGACAACCAACATCTTCAAATAAATTAAGACCAAATATATCCCCAGTACCAAAGTCAAAACAACAATATAAAATTCATAATTCAGTGGTTAGATATTTATTAGACCCATCATTAAATCAAGAGACTAAAGGTGAAATTTTTTTAACAGCGGTATTGGGAAATGATTTAGAACTCTCATATAAAGAAGAAGAAATTTTGACATTGACAGAAAAGAGTATTAAAGAATTGATTCATAGTTTTAAAGAGTATCCAACTTCCGAAAGTTGGGGATCTTATCATGAAAATTTGGATTTAATCATTGGTCTTTTAAGATCAAGTGATAAAATTGATGAAGAAGTTGAATTTTTTTTCAAAAAAGAATTAAGTAAGAATCTTAATTATTTTTATCCACTTATAACTACAAGCAGATCTAAATTGACCAATATAACAATAATTTTTTTAAGAGAATTTATTCAATTTGGTGATTCAAGACTTTTTGATTATAAAACTTTTACTAAAATTTATGAGGTTATTTTACCAACAACAAATTATAAATTACCGAAATTTATTCAAAAAGTTGGTTTAAAAGCATTATGTTTAATCTTAGGATCATTAACTGTTGATAGTTTTCTTACAGGATTTTTCCCAATTTTTGATAAGATTTTTAAAATGGATGTTCATGTTAGTGAGAAATATGCTGCTTTATTTAGTATAAAATATTTTATTTGCAATCATTATCAGAAATTTAAAAAAGATGAAGATGTTTTATTTTTAATCAAAGTTCTTAATTCACATGCATATTATTTTACATTTAAAACACCAGAAAACATGAAGAATGAAATTTGTGAGATTTTTTTGGTTCTTGAACAAGTTTTCAATCAAGATGGAAGATTCAATGATGAGCTTTTGAAGTTTTATTATTCATTTGCAAATAAGAATATAAGGGAAAGACTTAAACCACTGGTACTTGAGCTGGAAGAATCATCAGCTGAGGAACCACCTCAATTCAATGATTATACTACTGATAATAATGTGACTAGTTGTGAAAGTCCCGCATTGTCACTAGGGTCTGAATATACTTACGAAGAACCAGATTATATGCTGTGATTAATTGATGATAATGATTTATTCAACGTTTTTGTAGATTTTCAATCATTAATTTCGATTCATACAAAAGTGGTGATTCGTGACATAATTTAACCGTACGCGACATAAATATTTAAATTCTGGGGCAAAAAAAAATCAAGGTCATTATATTTCTTTATAATATAAATACCGACACTCTTTCCCTTCCTTCTCTCATCATTGACAGAAGTGAAAATCAAAATGTCCAATCCATCACTTGTTCTTAAAAAAGTCGGTCATCTTGAATTTGAAAACAGACCAATCCCACAATTAAAAGATCCGCGTTGGGTTAAAATCGCCATCAAGAAAACAGGTATTTGTGGATCAGATGTTCATTTTTATACTCATGGACACATTGGAAACAGTTACGTTAAAGAACCAATGGTTTTAGGACATGAATCTGCTGGAATCATTATCGAAGTTGGACCTGAAGTGAATAAAGTTAAAATTGGTGATAGAGTTGCCATTGAACCTGGATTTCCTTCAAGATTTAGTGAAGAATATAAAGCTGGACGTTATAATTTATGTCCTCATATGTGTTTTGCAGCGGCTCCTCCTGTTGATGGTACATTGGCTAGATATTATCTTGCCCCTGAAGATTTCGTTTATAAATTACCTGAAAATGTTTCATTGGAAGAAGGTGCATTGGCTGAACCATTGAGTGTTGCTGTTCATGCCAGTAAATTAGGTAGTATCACTTTTAATGATACTGTGCTGGTGTTTGGTGCAGGGCCAGTTGGACTATTATGTGCTGCCACTGCAAGAGCTTTTGGTGCTACTAGAGTTTTAGTGATGGATATCTTTGATGAAAAATTGGAATTAGCATTAGAAATGGGTGCTACTCATGTCCATAACTCTAAGAAGAGCACCAATGATACCATCATAGCTGATGTTGTCAAGATTTTGGGGAGAAGACCAAATATTGTTATTGAAGCTTCAGGTGCAGAAATTGCCATTCATCAAGGTATCACTGTTGTTGCAGATGGTGGTACTTTTGTTCAAGTTGGTATGGGTAAAGACAACATTGACAATTTCTCCATTATCAATGTCACTGGAAGAGAATTGACAATTAAAGGTAATTTCAGATACTGTCATGGTGATTATAGAGATGCAATTGAATTGTTATCCAGTGGATTGGTTGATGCAAAAAAAGTTGTTTCACATAGATACAAGTTCAAAGACGCAATCAAAGCGTACGAGACCAATGTTGCTACACCAAGAGATGTTGTCAAGGCCATGATTGATGGTCCTGAAGAATACAGCAGACTTTGAGAAAAGAAAAAAAAATAAAAAATAATGATAATAACTTGAGTTAAAACAGATCTTTTTCCAGTTTATGACAACTGTAGCTTATATTACCACTAATCTGTACTTAAATCATAAAAGCTTTTTTCAAACAAGATTCAACTTCAAATTCATGAATATCTTTCCTCACTATGAAAAAAAAAAAAAAAAAAAAAACTTATCTAAAAAATCAACAAAAAAAATCTGATTTACACCCAAATTCCAATCTCGAGCAAATATAAACAGCTTTAGGAATCTTTGCTAACCGCGTCTGGAGATTCTGAAATCTGTGTACTTACTACTTACACAAATCCATTTAAAACAACACAATGAAAAGCATACCATGTCTCATCAAATTTCTAGCTGTTTTAATAACGTTGGTGGCAAATAATTATGTTGTTAATGCTAAAACTCATGAGTTGAGGTACACCGCGAGTTATGTTGATGCAAACCCAGATGGTTTACACGACAAGAAGATGATTGGGTTCAATGGTCAATGGCCATTGCCAGAAATACACGTGAATAAAGGTGATCGTGTTGAACTATATTTAACAAATGGATTAGAAAATAAAAACACATCGTTACATTTCCATGGGTTGTTTATGACTGGAGAGAACTGGTCGGATGGTCCTGAGATGGTGACGCAGTGTCCTATTGGCCCAAACGACACTTTCTTATACAATTTCACAGTGGGCGATCAAGTTGGTACTTTTTGGTATCATGCACATACTGGAGCTCAATATGGAGATGGATTAAGAGGTGCTTTTATTATTCATGATGATGAACCACCGTTTGAGTTTGATGACGAGAAAGTTATTACTATTTCAGACTTGTATCATGGTCAATATGAAGAAGTTTCAAAGAAATTTTTAAATAGATTCAATCCAACTGGTGCAGAACCAATCCCACAAAATTTATTGATAAATGATTCAGCTAATGTTACTTTTAAATTCGATTCAAATAAAACTTATTTCTTGAGAATCATTAATGTTGGTTTATTTACTGCTCAATATTTACAATTCGAAGATCATGAAGTTACAGTTGTTGAAGTTGATGGAGTTTATGTTACTCCACATACAACCAATTTATTATACATAACAGTGGCCCAAAGATATGGTGTTCTTCTTAAAACTAAAAGTAACCCAACTCAAAATTATGCGATAGCACAAAGATTTGATGATACAATGTTGGATGTTTTGCCACCAGAATTAAGATTGACTCAAGTTAGTTTCATGGTTTATGATGATGAAAAACCAATGCCAGCACAAGACTATAAAATTGATAATTTGGATGGATATTTAGATGATTTTGAACTAACAACTTTCAACAAAACACCAATTTTTGATGATTATGATTATCAAATCACTCTAGATGTTATTATGGATAATCTTGGTGATGGTGTTAATTATGCATTTTTCAATAACATCACATATGTTAAACCAAAAGTTCCAACATTATTAACCGTTTTAAGCAGTGGAGAATATGCTAATCATAATGAAATTTATGGAACAAATACTAATGCATTTGTTTTACAAAAAGATGAGATTGTGGAAATTGTTGTTAATAATATGGATAATGGTAGACATCCATTCCATTTACATGGTCATACTTTCCAAGTGGTTCAAAAATCCCCAGGTTATGATGATATAACTCCATATAACGAAAGTGATCATCCAGATTTCCCTAAACATCCATTGATTAGAGATACTATTAATCTTGAAGGTAATGGTCACATAGTTTTGAGATTCAAAGCAGATAATCCTGGTGTTTGGTACTTCCATTGCCATGTTGATTGGCATTTAGAACAAGGTCTTGCAATCACATTAATTGAAGATCCATTCAGTATTCAAAAGCAACAATCACCTCCTCCTGAATATTTTCAAGTTTGTGAAAATTTGAATGTTCCTACTGAAGGTAATGCAGCAGGTAATAAAGATGATTTGTTTAATCTTAGTGGTGAAAACAAACAACCTGTACCATTGCCACCTGGTTTTACTACTAAAGGTTATGTTGCATTGGTAATATCTACAGTTATTGCACTTTATGGAATTTATACTATCGTTCAATACGGATTGGACGATTCTACTGAAGATGATTTGAAGATATATGAGAATTTGAAGACTATATTAAAAGAGAACGGGATTATAGTCGATGAGCAGGATCCTACACACAGAGAAGAAGTTGATGAAAGAACCCTTCTGTCTAGTAGTTTATGAGTCTGTTTTCCCAATTCATTTTGCATAAAAATATTTTTTTTTTTTATTATTCTAATTGAAACTGTTTTGAAACTATTTAATTCACATCCATTTTGCATGATTCTTAAAACTCCTTTTGTTTGTAAATTCCTCTTCTTTTACTGTAAATGTCTATTGCTGCGCGAACCGTGTTGATAAATTTTTTCACGATTTCTCGATGGAAAAGAAGAAACAAAAAAAAAAAAAAGTAACGAGAACTGAAAAGCAGACAGAAATTCGAATTCGAAGTTGCCCATCAAAATGTCCAGCAGAGTTTTTGGAGGATTGCTCAGCAACACTGTGCGCCGTCTTGGAGGCGTTGCAGTGCAACCTAAAAGACTGTTCCACCAGACCATGGCTAGAAAGTCTTATGAAGAGGAAAAAGTGCAAATTGATGAACTTTTATCTAAATTACCAGAAGCTGATTTGAAAAGAGCTCAAAGAATGAGAAACATTGGTATTTCTGCACATATTGATTCAGGTAAAACCACTTTTACCGAGCGTGTTTTGTTCTATACTGGTAGAATCGAAGCTATTCATGAAGTTAGAGGGCGTGATAATGTTGGTGCTAAGATGGATTCCATGGATTTGGAAAGAGAAAAAGGTATCACTATTCAATCTGCTGCTACTTACTGTTCTTGGAAGAAAGATGACACTGATTATCATTTCAACTTAATTGATACTCCTGGCCATATTGATTTCACCATTGAAGTTGAACGTGCTTTAAGAGTTTTAGATGGTGCTGTCTTGGTTGTTTGTGCTGTTTCTGGTGTTCAATCACAAACAGTTACCGTTGATCGTCAAATGCGTCGTTATAATGTTCCAAGAATCACTTTCATTAACAAGATGGATAGAATGGGTGCTAATCCATTCAGAGCTATTGAACAAGTCAATCAAAAATTGAAAATGGCTGCTGCTGCGGTCCAAGTTCCAATCGGTTCTGAATCTGAATTGAAAGGTGTTGTTGATTTGATTGATCAGGCTGCTTATTATAATGAAGGTGCTCAAGGTGAAATTTTAAGAAAAGATGTCATTCCAGCAGATTTAGTTGATTTGGTTGCTGAAAAAAGAGCCTTGTTGATTGAAACTTTAGCTGATGTTGATGATGAAATGGCTGAAATTTATTTGGAAGAAAGAGAACCAACAATGGAAGAAATCAAAGGTGCTATTCGTAGAGCAACCATTGCTAGAAAATTCACTCCAGTTTTAATGGGTTCTGCTTTAGCTAACACTGGTGTTCAACATGTTTTGAATGCAGTTTGTGATTATTTACCAAACCCATCTGAAGTCTTAAACAAAGGTCTTGATGTCAGTAAAGAAGAAACTCCTGTTAATTTGATTCCATCTTCAAAAGAAGCATTTGTTGGTTTAGCTTTCAAATTAGAAGAAGGTCCATATGGTCAATTAACTTATATCCGTGTTTATCAAGGTACTTTGAAAAAAGGTGCTTTCATCACCAACATTAAAACTGGTAAAAGAGTCAAAGTTCCACGTTTAGTTCGTATGCATTCAAATGAAATGGAAGATATTGATGAAATTGGTCCTGGTGAAATCTGTGCTACTTTTGGTGTTGATTGTGCTTCAGGTGATACTTTCACTGACGGTAAAGCTCAAATTACAATGTCTTCAATGTTTGTTCCAGATGCTGTCATTTCATTATCTATTCATCCAAAATCTAAAGATACTTCCAATTTCTCAAAAGCTATGAACCGTTTCCAAAAAGAAGATCCAACTTTCAGAGTTAAATTTGATCCTGAATCCAAAGAAACCATTATTTCTGGTATGGGTGAATTACATCTGGAAATTTATGTTGAGCGTATTAAACGTGAATATAATGTTGAATGTGTTACTGGTAAACCAAGAGTTTCTTACCGTGAAGCCATCACTCAAACTGCCAACTTTGATTACACCCACAAGAGACAATCTGGTGGTGCTGGTCAATATGCTAAAGTTGTTGGTGTCATGACCCCAGCTGTTGGTGAAAATAAATTTGATACCCAAATTATTGGTGGTCGTATTCCAGATAAATTCTTGTTGGCTTGTAGAAAAGGTTTTGAAGATGCTTGTGAAAAAGGTCCATTGACTGGTAGTAAAGTTTTGGGTGTTGATATGTTGATTAATGATGGTCAAGTCCATGCTGTTGATTCCAGTGAATTGTCCTTCAGAGCTGCCACTATCCAAGGTTTCAAAGAAGGTTTCTTAGCAGCCAACCCAGTTATTTTAGAACCAATCATGACTTGTACCATTGTTGCCCCAGAAGAATTCCAAGGTTCAGTTATCAGTTTATTGAATAAAGTTCAAGCTGTTATCAATGAAACTGAAAATGGTGACGATGAATTCACAATCACCGCTGAATGTCCATTGAGTCAAATGTTTGGTTTTGCTACATCATTAAGAGCTTCAACTCAAGGTAAAGGTGAGTTCTCACTGGAATTCAAAGAGTATGCACCAGCTTCACCACCATTACAAAGAGAATTGATTGCGGAATACCAAAAGAAATTGAAAGAGAAAAAATAGATCCAATTGATAGATTAATTTGAAGATAGACAAAACATGGTTGCTTTTCAGCTGTGTTTTTGTATAGTTTACGTGTATATAGCCTCATTTAATTCAAGTTTGATTCACATATGTATTTAAAATTCAATTCTCATTGTAAAAGATGTTCGAAAAAAGCTGAAAATTTGGTCAAAATGAAATAGTAAAAATAAATTCAATGACAACAAGCTGATAAACGATGGAGATTGAGCTACAGGACTTGCCAATTCCGTCTTCCGAAGATAGTGAATTATACAAATGGAGACTGAAGCCAAAAGAACTAGTAGAAGAAGAGAATTTGAACTTGAATCCTCATGTTTTAAAGCAGAAAATAGTATCAAGTCCAACTGTTAAGCATATTTTCAATATCAAATACTCTACCAACAAGAAACTGGAAGGCTTGAGCAGTGAGGTGTCTGATGACGATGGATCAGTTCTTACAAAAGAGATGAGACAGTTCCTACAAGTGTCGAATCCAGATTCTTTTGATATGGATGATGATTTTTTAGAAGTTGATATGTTGAGATATACTTCTGTAGAAAGAGAAGTTACCCCAGGAATAGAAACTGCTGCTAGAATTGAACCAGTGGAAGAGTATGTTCCAAAACTGAACGATGTCTTAGTTATTGTATGTGAAAATTCTTTAATACTGAATCATGAAATGCAATATAATTTTTCATCTGAAGTTCGAGCTGCTAATGTGATACCTGGAGGGACATTAGATGGCTCTGCTCAGGATGAAGATAGTCTGGCTGTCACGATGAAGGCAGGTTTCATTTTTTTAATAAGGTTCTTCCAAATGGACGAACAAGTTATAAAACCATATATTGTTCAATGGTGGAGAGTTTCGTCTGATCCTATATACAACAATCCAAGCCCGCACAAAATTGGTAAAGATATAATTGTTCATAAGAATGGGCTTTCCGTTGGATTTACCTCCGGTGTGGGAACTATACGGCTTTACCAATGTTTGAAGACAGTAAAAGGTGTTAAACTTGATAGATTACAGAACTTGTTATTTGATGGGAAAATAATACATTCTTGTTTTCTTGATCCTTTGATTGACTCTGATCCAACCTACACCATAATATTCACATTGGTGTTGACATCCCATAGAAGATATGCTATCAAAATCTTTGAATGGTTTATGGATCAAAATGATATTCAACAACGTTGTACAATGTACTGCACGAATGATTTGGATGTTCCAATTTTTATTGTTCCTTTTCAACAAGGGGTCTTATTTATTAACACAAGATCCGTTAAACACATTACCGTTAATCAATTACTATCAGCCGATTTGAATTTTAAAATACTAGAAATTGAATGGGCCAAACCAACCGGATTTTATAAACCAGAAACTAGCATCAAATTTGACTCAGAAGAAGTTTTGATTTCTACAGAGAATGGGTTAATCTTTTCCCTAGCAATGGAGTCTGGTGAATTTAAAATTGCACCGATTTTAAAAGTTTCTCAAATTTCCAAATTTATACTTGAAAAAAAAAATGGTTTCAATTTACATTACATTAGCGAATTAGGTGATACCAAATTGGAATTGTTTCCTTCATTAATCAAAAATGTAAATTTTGACATGAGAACCTACAAACCTATGAAATTTAAGCGCTCAGAAAGTGAAGTTATTTCAACTTTTCCAAATTGGTCATCTTGCTATGATTTTGAGATTGTTAACAGGAAAGATAATAGTCAAGAACTTTGGCTGGCTCATGGAACTAGATTATCACAGTTTAAATATGGTTTGAGAACCGTACCTGTGGTTTATGATAATAAATTGAGGAAAGCTTATAAAATATTCACTCATGTGAGTTCCAATGAAGATGTTTATTTTATATTTGCATATGTTGATAAGACATTGGTTTTCAAATTTGAACAGGGGTTGTTAATCGATATAGAAAATAGTGGATTGGATCTTTTAAGTAGAACTATAGCAATTGAAACTATTGATGGTATTTGTTTTCAGGTGACTGAAACTTCTATTAATATTTATAATTTTGTTACTAAAGATGAAATTAATCTATTGAATGACGTTGATTTGATCACAGCTGCTGACATCATGGGGGTATTCATAGCTGTTATCACTGAAAAACCAGATCGAGTGGATAACAAAGTGTTGAATCAATTGACTGTTTACACAGTTTCTGGAGATATCATTGAACTAGGTAAATCTATTAGCTTAGATAAACCTCCAAATTTTATCAAGTTTATTGTCCATAATGGAATTTTATATTTGACTTTAGCGTTTAATGATTATTTGACCGTTTACAAGATTGAGAATAATGTATTTGAATTTGTTGATAATTGGTTCACAAACTGTCAAGAACCGAATGACTTAGTTTTCACCAAAGATTCATTATTGTTGGGATCAAGATATGGTTATTTAAGTTGCTTCAAAATATCAACAGATGGGAGTAGTTTTGATTTAACAAACATTTATAATAATTCTTTATCATCAAGTCCAATTGAATTTTCTATTTCAGATACTGAAATTTTAATTATCTCCAAAAAGTTATGGAAATTGCCATTGAATGATTTGAGGTACCCAGTTCCAGTTGTATTTGATGAAGTGAAACAAAGAACAGTTTTTTCAGCCATCGCATTACAAGATTCAAGATATGCACTGTTAAGAGATGATGGATTTTGTGTTTTTTATGTATCAGAAAAATCACCAATTTTAAAAAGCATTAAATTAAATATCAAACCATTAAAACTTAAATACTTCTCATATTTGGATGCATTCGGAATTTTAACAGAAGATTCCATAATTTTTGCTAACACTAATGGTAAAATTGATGTGAGGTTTTTCCAAAGAGGTTCAAATAAAAATATTTTTGATGTTTATAAACCATCATGTATTTCAGATTGGATTTTTAAAACTAAAGATGGAAGAGTTTTCAGTAATATCTTGATTGGTTGTAAAAAAGTTAATCAAGTTGATGTTGAGGATCCAAATTTAGATGAAGTATCAAGATCCAAAGATTCTGATTGTGGGTCAATTAAGATTTTACAAGCAAAATATGGAGAAGATAGAAGTGTGATTGAGGTCACTGAACTGTTTAAATTGAATTGTACTGAAGAAGTCAATGCATTTAAGCAGATAGATGATGATATTATTATTTATAATTCAGGTAAAGATGTTTTTTTAGCTCAATATTTATCAGGAGAAAAAAAATTGAGTGAACCAAAGAAGCTATTCAGTTGTCCAGGCATTGTTATTGATATAGATGTTGATTTAGAAACTAAAAGATGTATCATCACAGAAAAAGAGAATCTTGTTAATATTTTTGAATTTACTGACTTCCATCTTGAACTTCTTGAAAGTTTACAATTACCATTACAACCTACCAATTCAATTTCATTTGATGGAAATACAATTATCAGTACAAATAGAGCAGTGTCCGATTATTCTATTGTTGGTGGTAATTTTGTTGATGAAAAATTCAAACTACATACCAAATCAGTTCCAAAAATTTCCAAATGTGAATTCACTTCGTTATGGTTTGATTCCAGTCATTTTCAAAGATTCATAAACGTTGGTGTTCGTGGGGATATTGAGGTATATACTGTTCTTGAAGAGAGTGCTGCAAATGATGTTCAAGAGTACATTGTTTCAGGATTGGAAAATGTCAATTTTAAAACAGTCACTGGTAAAGGATTATGGGAAATCAATGATAGTGATTTTAAATTTGAACCCAAAAAAGATATTAATGTCATTGACGCAGATGCATTGGTACTGGAAAAACTTCCATCTCATTTGCTTGATTTGATTAAAAGTTTAGAGATTTAAGCATACTCTTTTTTAATCTTGTCTAATAAACTATCAATTCTTGGACCCATTAATGGTTGACCGTATTTATTAGTTTTCTTCAATGCTTCTCTGTTCTTCAATCTTCTAGCTTCTCTATCAGCAATGTCTTTTTTCTTTTGCTCCAAACGCTCGATTTTCTCCTTATGAGCAGCTTCTTTTCTCTGCTTAATTAATTTTGCACGTTCTTTGTAGTCCATCTTCTGGCTTGTTCTAAATTCTGCATCCTGTGATCTTTCTTTTTTCTCAGGGATCGAATGTCCTTCTCTTGCTAGCTCTTTGAAATAGTTTTTTCTTAATCTGGCTTTATGTACCAATGCTCTTTTAATTTCCTGATCTAAAAAAAAAAAATGTTATTATATGCTAAATAAACCAAACAAATAAAGATACTAACTCTTTGACTCTCTGCGGTCCACATACGGATTTTTACTGCGTCTGTTGAATCCATCAGTTTTTCTGTCTCCGTTGAATGCCATTTTCTGTCTCTCAAATTCTCAATTTAATAGCGATTTAATTCTGAAATTTAAATAAAATAAAAAAAAAATAAAATAAAAAAAAAATTATCAAAAAATTCCGGAATTTGAAATTTGAAAAAAAAAGAAAAATTAGTCGGAATTCCAGCTGATTTTTCAAAATTTTTCATTTGCAAACAAAACACAACGAATCGAATGTTTGTTTTTGGTTTGAACAACTAACTTGAAGTTTGTTGCTGCTGTCTTTTGAGTGTGTTTTGGTAGTTCTGGGTGCGCTAGCTAGTTTTTGAGAGCAGCGCGAGGGAAGAGAGAAAAGAAGAAGAAGAAAAAAGAATCCTTTCTCTAGAGCTTCAAAGTTCAAAGGCCATGTTTAGAGTGCTGCGATGTATCGGGTCCCCCAGTGCACACGGCAGGATACCCACACCGTTCTTGAGCAGGATATCAGTGCGGACAATTGTCTTGAAGGCTGCTGGCAACGGCTTGCCTGCCATTGAACAATCGCCTGCAAATACTTCACATTCAGAAAATATCATATCAGTATCATTGGACAATGCATATAAATCAATCAGCCGATCTGGAATCAGCCCGTCTGATATCAATGATGCAACCACCACCACCGCTGCTGACCTACGTAACAACATTGTGTCAACAGAAAATCATTATTTTAAAAATTTTGATAATTCGCAACATGAAGATTCCACGAATTCTGATCAACAACAACCTCAAGAGCAAGATCTTAGAGATTTCTCACATATAGAAATTATTATTGGAACCATCAAATCAACACAATATTTAAAATTGCCTCACGTTCTGAAAAGTGATGATGTCCTACTTCTATCAAAAGTTTTCCAAAATTTTGAATCATATCCAGCTGCTATACGGAATTCATTAGATGAGATATATCCAAGATTTGTCAAACTTATGCTTAAATTCAAGCTGTTTGAAGAAGCATTGTCGCTATATGAATCAAAAGAACAGGAGACAAGATCTTTTGATGAAAAAATCCTAATGGCTCAAGCTGCACTACATTTGCAAAAAGATAACACTGAAATGCTCCAATTTGCATTGGATTGTTTACTTGGAAAACAATATCAACAGTTTACTTTCACATTATACGCATTGGTTGATAGTAATGATATAGATCCTGTTTCTGAAACAGAATTTTTACTTTTATTTCAGCAAATTGGTTTTCCTAATCATTTAGAACTTTTGGAGAATAGTTTATTTAGAACTTCAATTGCAAAGATTATATTGATTTATTTACAAAATAATCCAAGTTTTGAACTTTCAAAAATATTTTACTCAATAAATAATGATACAATGAATAGATATATATGGGGGAAATTGAAACAATATAGTTTGGATAACAACCTTCAATCATTAACTGAACAATGCAATCTTGTTCCAATTGAAATACTGTCTCAACCTGATCATGAAACAAACATTCAATTGAAAAATTATACAAAATTTGTTATAAATTTTATTGAACAAACAATTACTGGTTATGATTCTCCTAAAATTCAAATAGCTAAAACTGAAATTGCCACAAATGCATTATCTTCACCTTTTGAATATAGAACGCTATTAAGAAGAGCATTGTTTTCTAAGAACTATAAGGCATTTGAACTAGTTACACATCTTTATGTTGAAAAATTCACACCAGATATTCAGTTCAATTTTATTGTTATGGTTTATTATTTCCATCGTCATTATCATACTAGTTTTTTAAAACAATTTGCACGTATTCAACGTTGGACAGATACAAGTGTTGAATTTGAAAGAATAAAAGAAAAGTCTTATTTATTGTTGATGAAACATTGTTCAAATTTGGGCAAACCAGAAATTCAATTATCTCTTTTACAAACTTTAATTGATCAAGATAAAAAAATTGATCTAGGATTTTTCCGTCATATTTTGAAAAAAGCTATTGTTGATAGAGATTCGAAAACTGTTGAGAAATTAAATCAAATGATATTGCAGAATAATTTATATATTGGTGAGTCAACAATAAATCAATTAGTGAGATTCCATTCTGTCATGAAAAATGATACAGAAGTTGAACGTCTATGGAATGAAAATAAAGACACAGCTACTTCTACTTTATATGGTGGTTATATAAGACATTTGATATCTAGAGGGAAGTTGGATTTAGTGTTTAAAATTTTCCAAGAAGCTGTTTCAAAAAATTTTCTTATGAATCCAACTTTGATTAGTGCAATTGCTCAATTTTTCATTAAAACTCAAACTCATGATGTTTCAGTTAAATATTTGAAAAACATTGATTCTGTTTTTAAAAATGCAAGACTTTGTAATGCAATATTAGAGTCATGTTTGAAAAATGAGAAATTTCAATTAGGTATTGAGTTTTATCAAGAAATGATTGCAAATAATTCTAGAATGATTTTCCCATCTTATATACATGTGATGAGATTACATATACAAAATGATCTAACATTGAACAATCAATTGAAAACATCAAACTTACTTTTAGAAACTTATTTTAAAAATTTTCAGAAAAACAACAGTCATTTACCATTTGCATTTATTCAACCAATGGTTCATTTTTTAGCATTTAGTAATCCAAAAAAGGCAATTTTTTTAGTTCAAAAATATCAAAAAACTTTCCCATTGTTAAATATTTTAGATCAAATTTCAGTATTAATTCAAAAGGCAAGAATTGCATATAGATTACGCAAATTTAATACTTTTGAAGATATCACACAATTTGTGTTTGGGAAGTTGGAGGCAAATAGAGCTAGTATAGACACAACATCTTTGGAATTTCATTCATCTTTCAATTCCTTAATGGATTTGTATTTGAAGAAAGCTGATTCAATTAAAATCAAGAAATTTGCCACATATTATATTAAAGGCAAAGAAAGAAGAAATATGTACTTGAACACTAAAAATCAGAATAAGTTGTGTCAGGTTTTAGTTAAGATTGATGATACTGAATCATTTGAATTAGCAATGGAATTGATTGAGAATGAGTTTAGAGTTGATGATGAATTCAATAGAGGAATTTTGGAAGAAGAGACTTATAAGAAGATGATTGTTTATATCAAATCATATTTGAAGAAATTTTGTGTTGATAACAATACTTCAATTGATGAAGCCATTGAAGTTTTGAATTCTACATCACCAAAATTTATGAATAAAATCAAAACAGATGGTGTTTTAGATTTGGCAAAAGATGAATTTGAACCAGTTTTGAAAAAAGAAGTTAAAGAGTCTACTTCTGAATCCTCAAAACATATCAAGTTCAAAGAACTTTTGAACCAACCTTGGAAGAAAATGGAAAAAATCACTAATGGTGAAGAAGCAGAGAAATACTTACAAACAAATCCAAATGTTAGAAAAAACCATGGATTTTTCCATTCATTTGTAACTGGTTTTAATCCAGATAATAAATATGAAGAACCTGATAATTTAATTGGACCAAGAATTCCATTAAAATTTCATATTAAATATCTAATCAAACAGAAAAGAAAAATTCATGATGCTAATTATTATTTGACATTAGAAAAGAAGAAATTAAGAGGGTTGAGATATAGGCAAACAACAAAACCAAATTTTGATGGTAAGAAATTAAAATTGGTTAAATATCAAGTTTGGAGTTCAAAAGCTAGAAATATTTATAAATATGAACCAAAGGAAAGAAAAACAGATAATAATATAGATTTTGAAGAAAGAGGTGTGAATCAAAGATTTGATTTTATTGGAGAAAGAAATCATACAATATACCATTGATTGAATTTTTCTCTGGTTTTGGTAAGATGGAGGTGCATATATGATGACGACAATGATGATAATAAAAATAAAAATATAAACAACAACAACAACAACAACAACAACAACAACAACAACTGCATAAAGAATTGATTTTTTGTTTTAATGACTTTGATGAGATATAGTTAATTACCTTATTTATTTGTACATACTTTATAATTATAGACATCATGGAAATTGACCAAAATGTATATAGAACTACTGTCGTTACAAGGAGAACAACCGATCGCCAGCTCATACATTTGTAGAGCCTATTATGCCTTTTAAACCACACTTTAAACAACAACTGCTGTATACGGTTACATTTTTTATTCATGACTGTATAAAGATTGATAAATGTACATTGGTTTGTTTATATTGAATACTTTTTTAACAAAAGCATCATACCAACCTATTAGAAATCAATTCTGTTGTTGAGCTTTCTTCTTCTTTTCTTTTTTAACATCTTCTGGAGGTGAAGGGAAATTGAAAACTGCGTTCCCTGTAGTTTCACCAAATATCAAAGGACCAACATAAGGTTGAATATTCCATTCAAGTTTGACATTAGCATCTCTATTTCTGAAGCTATTTTCAACGTCCCATACGGAATATTTGGAACGTTCATTGGTTAATGACAAGTTAGCCTTATCCTTTGATGTTATTATTTTATCCCAGTAAGTAATCTTGTTTGAGGATTCCTGGAAAGAAAAAAAAAAAAAGTTAGTCTTTGTTTTACCGTTCATTTGTTTATTCAAACTCATACCTCTGATTTTCCTGGATACTCTGCTGTTAGATAAACAAACACCTGTTTAGTATTCCAATTGAACAATGGTGTTAAATCTGCATCTAAATCAAACACAATTTTAGAATTTTCTTTTGGTTTACTACCACTAGATCCAAATTTTCTACTAAACTTAACATTGGCTGTTCTATGCAAAAGAAAAAAAAGGTTAGTTTTCCATCCGACAAAAAACTTTCATCCAACTTACGGTGTAATTGAGTTGATGACACTTGGAGCATTGAACGCGTTGCTACTTTGCAATTGCAACCAAGACGACGCCACTATAAACACAGCAACAAAACCTAAAACTGTGATGGCGAAATTGAGCACATGCTGGCCTCTAGTGATTGCAGAATGCATTTTTAGCAGTTGAATTGCAGTTGTTTTTAAGTTCAAATTCAGGTTCAATTTTGGAAATTTTGGTGATTTTTTCAAAATTTTTTGAATTTCGAGGTCTTTTTCTGCTCGGAATTGTTTTTTTTTTTTTTTTTTTGTTTTTTTTTGAAATTTTGAAATTCTTCAAATTTTTTGATGATTTCAGAAGACACAAAAACAAAACAAAAAAAAAGCAGTAAAATGAAGTTTTCAGCTCTGGAGTTTTGTGTCAGTTGAGAATCACAAAATTATGGTTTATGATGTGCTGATTCTTTTTAAAAAAAGAAAATCAGAAAATAATGACTTTTTGGGAAGAAAGAAATTACTTTAAAGACATTAATTGATAGTGAAGAGGAATGGCACGCACATACAATTTGAACTGCATCTTGGCCATCTTGTCTATGGGCAGTTTTTTGCAAGGCTTAGAAACTTCATCCATGTCGTTGTTTATCGGGTCGGATCAATTCAACAATTATTTCCAAAATCCAGGTCCTGTTGAGCAAGGTTTAATTGCTGGTTCTAATCCTGTTGGTGCCTTTTTTGCATGTTTAGTGAGTGGATCTATATCTGAAAAGTTTGGAAGACGTTTTGCCATCCAAGTTGCTGCTCTGTTTTGGATTGCTGGTTCTGTGGTTTCGATTTTGGTTCAAAATGTTTATATGATTGGAGGTGGTCGGTTCTTGAAAGGTGTTTGTATTGGAACATGTTCCTCTGTTTTACCGGTTTATATATCTGAAGTGTTCCCATCAAATAAAAAGGGGTTGGCAACATCTACTATGCAATTGTGTTTGACTATTGGTATAATGCTTATGTACTACATTTCATGTGGATGTGTTTATATTGAAGGAGAAATGTCATTTAGACTTGCATGGGCAATTGAAAGTGCTCCAGGCTTCATTTTACTTGGTTGCTCATTTTTGCTTCCAGAAACTCCAAAATGGTATGCTTCCAATGCTAAATGGGAGAAGGCAACTAAAACATTTGATAGATTGAAAGAAGAATCCAGGAAAGCTGCAAGAAAATCCAATAAAATCACTACAGTTATAGATAACTATGAACAGATGGAGGAAGTTTTAAACACTTTTGAAGAGAACAATTCTTCCAGATGCTCTTATAGCCAATTATTTAGCAGACCATTATTGAAACATCTTATTGTTGGGGTTCTGACCCAAACTTTTACTCAATTAAGTGGAATAGGAATTTTAATGTATTATTTGATTTACATTTGTGAAATGATTGGTTTAGAAGGTGATGTGAAAACATATTCTGCATCAATTCCATATGTTCTTAACGTTGTTTTCACCATTTTCCCGATTTTATGGTTGGATAAATTGAGAAGAAAAGATGTTTTAGTTTTTGGATCTTTTAGTTTAGGTTTATGTCTCATTTGTTTAGGAGCTGTTATGGGTTTTTTTGGGCATTCAATTGAACCTTTGAATGGTAATAAAGCAATTGTTTGGGAAGTTAAAGGGACAGCAGGATCTTTTTCTCTTGCATTATGTTTCCTTTTTGTTGCTATTTTTGCTTCAACATTATCTTGTGCTGCTTGGTTATACACAAGTGAAATCTTCCCAGTTAGAGCTAAATCAAAAGGTTCTGCTGTTTGTATGAGTGTTTCATGGATTTTCAGTTTTTTACAGACTTTTTTGGCACCTATGTTATTTCTGAACTTAAAATATGGAACATTCCATCTATTCGGAGCGTTTTCAATAATTGGATGTATTATCATGATCTTTTGCTTCCCAGAGACTTACGAATTGAACGAGCAACAAATTAATCTTATTTTTGGAGAAGACAATATTCTAGTTAATAATGGAAATGAAGAAGATTTAGGTGAAGCTAGGATTGGTTCTGTTAATAACGAAAAAACTGGATCTAGTATCAGTGATCAATTAAGAGGTGAAAATGGTGTTTTAGTTCCAAATGAAACACAAGAAGATGTCACTTCAAGAAAGAGAAAAGTATATCAGTTAGAGAAAATCAAAGAAGAAGCTGGCATAGAACACACTGGAGGGCTTTCTGATAATAGTTCAGTGACAGATAATGTGAGTCCATTTTTAAAAACAATGGGAGGACCATTTGAAACCTCCACTTCTGCCAAAAGCTCTGACCAAATGGAGACTGCAATGTCCCAAAAACACACAGAAAAATCTTCTCATTATTATGACAGCTCTAAAGATTTCTCTCCCTTCTTGAACCACTACAAAACCAACTCCACTGGTCAATAACGATAGATTTTAATTTTATAATATTAAGTTTTACCCGGAATTGTAGAGTTTCAACAATTTCTCCTGTTTTAATGATTTTTCCAAAATTTACAACAGTTACAACACACTAATTTGATAAACAGAACAACAGAAAAATGTCCGCAACAAAAGACTTGTTGATTGATGAAGGCGTATGAACCTGTCACTTATTATCGATTAGTTGATGGAATAATAACTTTTTTTAGAATCTAATAAATGCAGATGATGACGATTTCACAATTAAACCTGATGAAATGACTACAAAAGCATACATCCCTCCAGACAACGATTTTAATCCAACAACTACAAGTGAACCATTCCAAGAGACACAAACTCAACCCGTCAATTCCACCATGAATAATAACAATTTTGATGGTGGGATTTTTTCAATTAATCATTATAAAAGATATTTTAATTTAAGTACAGATGAATTCAAGACACAAGTCATCAATTCAATAAATTTTCTTAGTAAAGCAGAAGATGTTGAACAAGTTGGTGATTTATATGGTGCGATCTGGATAACTGCCACCGTTATATTCTTATTATTTTTTGCTAATACAAGTTCAAATTTATTGGTTCAATGGTTAGATGAAGATGGAGATGGGAGATATGAATATAATTTTGGATTGTTAACAGGTGCTATTAGTTTACTGTATGGATATATTTTTATTGTTCCATTTGTTTTTTATATTTTAGCTGTTTTTTATTTTAAGTTTAGTGGGTTTTTCTCATTAAGTAAAATCATTTCAATTTATGGATATGCCAATTCAGTTTGGATTCCTGCTGCTTTATTAAGTATATTAAGAGGATTACTTGTGAATCATGTCTTGTTAAGTAAAATTTTAAAATGGTGTGTTGTTTTATTAGGTGGATTGGTGTCTGGGATTTCAATAACCACTAAAATTTATCCAGTTTTAAGAAATTCAGCAATGGGTGTTGGACAGGAGAAAATTGCAACGATATTGATGGTTGCATTGGGATTAGCGCATTTAGGATTGATTATTGCAATTAAAGTATTGTTTTTTGGAGATTTAAAAGTTGTTTAAAAAGACTCAATTAAAATTAATATGATATACAATTAAATTATTATACCATTAATCATGTTGTAACTTGTACTTATCGTGTAGACCATTGATTTATTGTTATAACATAGAAATTAGGATTTAAAATCAATCAAAAAGCTGTTAACTGTCACTGTCAGGAGCCGTTGAGCTTGCATTATTGGACATTGACAGCATTTTGGTTCATTTTGACTCAATTTCCTGTAGTTATTGCGCTATGAATCATGATCAAAATCATAGCTATTAGCTACTAGCTTTTATCTGAATTCGGACTTCTAAGTTTTAACCTACTAGCTATGTAGTATGTAGTATGTACTGATAACACGGTCTTCCAGGAGTCCAGAGTCCCAGACTCCAGTTCAAACTTCAAACTTATCAGTTACTCTGGAATTAATCAGCAATACATTTTTTAGGTCCTTGCAAGGCGTGTGTAAGTTTAAGGCACTTGCTGCAACAAACTACTAACAGGTTACAAGTTACAGCGTGCTAATGAGTGCTCAAAGCTCTTTGTAAAAGAAAAAAGAGCCTACAAAAGGCACCGATTGCTGAAAAGCTTCTCAGCTGGCTATTAATTCAGGTTAATCTCGTGCCTAGTGCTGCCCGAAGTTGCAGTTTACGCGGCTCTCAGTGTTGTCCCAAACAACAAATTTATGTGCCATCTACTCTAACTTTCATTGCCGTTTGAAACTAATTAAGCTTGAGCAAAAGAAACGTCGTTGAGCAGCAAGATGTACCTTCACTCGTGTGCCTGGTGGTGCTAGTAATTTGTAATAATGATTGAGACACCATTACCCATATGATATTTCGACACAGTTTGAAGTGGAGCTGTTTCAATAAAGGGCACCAAAAAGAAACGACGGCCAATGAATCATCTTCTTCAGTCATATATCAGTAGCTACTAGCTACTAACAACTCTATTGCGCAATATGACTTTTAAAAGTCAGTGGTGCAACGGATAAACTCCAGTTTTGAAATTCTAGCTGCACTAATCACTTAAACTTTTACATCATGATTAATTAGAACAGTGCCCAACATTCAGATCCATATATAAATGAACAGATTCCTTTTATTACTGCTCAGTGCTTAGTGCTCGCATTAAATTTACTAAAATTTGGTTATAGATCAGTTCTATTTTACTTATAATATTAAATTATAATGTCTGCTTCTTTTGAACAGAAAAAAGATGTTGAAACTTATGCTATTTCTAGTGGATTTGGTATTTCTGAATTAAAATCTTCTGATTCATCAAGTGTCCAAGAAGCTGGTTTCACTGAAACTTCAGCTTTTGCAAACTACAACAATGGAGCTGAATCAAGATGGGCTCGTTTTAAAGACTCTTTTAAAAGAAAAGAAGATGAGATTGATCCAAGATTAACTGAAGAAGAAAAAGCTCAAATCATTGCCAGTCGTAATGAAGGTGAAAAACTACAAAAATCTATTAATGCTAGACATATGTTTATGATTGCTATTGCTTCTGGTATTGGTACTGGTTTATTAGTTGGTTCTTCTTCCTCTTTAGTTAAAGGTGGTCCAGCTGGTTTACTGATTGGTACTGCCATTGTTGGTGTCATGTTATCAAATGTTATGGAAGCTGCTGGTGAATTAGCCGTTGCCTATGGTGATTTATCTGGTGGGTTTTCTGCTTATACTGCTATTTTAATTGATCAATCTGTTACTTTTGCTGTTTCTTGGAATTACTGTATTCAATGGTTATGTGTTTTACCATTGGAATTAGTTACTGCCACTTTAACCATCAAATATTGGACCACTACAATCAATCCAGATGCATTCGTTGTGATTTTTTACGTTGTTATTGTCACAATCAATTTCTTTGGTGCTGCTGGTTATGGTGAAGCTGAATTCGTTTTAAACACTTTGAAATCTTTAATGATTGTGGGATTTATAATCTTATGTATTATCATCACTTGTGGTGGTGCTGGAGACAGAGGTTATGTTGGAGGTGTCTACTGGCATAACCCAGGTGCCTTTGCCAATTCTTTCAAAGGTGTCTGTTGTGTTTTTGTGAATTCTGCTTTCTCTTTTGGTTGTACTGAAATGTTGGCTTTTTCTGCTGCTGAACAAGCTAACCCAAGACGTGCTATCCCATCTGCTACAAAACAAGTCTTGTACAGAATTGTGTTTTTATTCATCTTGCCATTATTATTGATTGGATTTTTAGTTCCATACAATTCAACTGAACTATTAGGTTCTGCTGGTAGTTCCAAAACTCAGTCATCACCATTTGTCATTGCTGTCTCTTCAGTCAGAGTCGTTCCACACATTGTCAATGCTGCCATCTTATTAGCTGTTTTATCTGTTGGTAACTCTGCTTTATTTGCAGCTTCAAGAACTTTACAATCACTTGCTGAACAAGGTTTAGCTCCAAAATTCTTCAACTATATTGACAGAACTGGTAAACCTTTAAGAGCATTGATTTTTGCCTCTGTCATTGGTTTGTTTTCTTTCATTGCTGCTTATAAGAAAGAAGATGAAGTTTTCAATTGGTTAATGGCCATCTCTGGTTTATCTACTTTATTTACATGGGCTTCAATTGTTTTATCACATATTAGATTTAGAGCTGCTTTTAAAGCTCAAGGTTTATCACTAACTGAACTAGGTTACAAAGCTAAAACCGGTGTTTTAGGTTCATGGTTTGCATTCATCGTCATTGTTTTAATTTTTATTGCACAATTTTGGATTGCTCTATGGCCAGTTGGTAATAATGGTGCTGCTGATGCAACTTCATTTTTTGAAAACTATTTGGGTTTCATCGTTTGTACTGTTTTCTACATTGCTCATAAACTTTATACAAGAACTTGGAGATTTTTCATTCCTGCTGATGAAATTGATTTAAGTAAAGGTAGAAAAATATTTGATGCTGATATTTTAGCACAAGAAGATGAAGAAGAAAATGAACGTATTAGAAACTCAAATATGTTGATAAGGTGCTACAGATTCTGGTGTTAAATTAATCTTCTTTTCCTTTTAATTTGTTTTCTATTTCTTTTATATATAATGATGTCCATTGTTCTGTTTTTTTATGAATGTTTTGAAATTTGTACCATACTTGATCATTAATGTGTAATTTTAATCGACATGATAATAGTAATTATTTTTATTGTTATAATTAATATTGCACATTAATGTTTTTTTTTTTCCATATAAACTGAAGATTTAATTATTAGACTACTAAAAAGCTAATCACATGCAGTATGCTATAATTTATCTTTCCCACAGTCATATAGATATTTGAATAAAGGACACTTGGTTACAAAAATCACCACATCTAGCTAGTAGAAAGTTTCCATTTGCAGTTAAATAGCTTACTTTTTTTTATCAATTGTGCTGCGTGCAGCATCGTTAATGTTGAAATTTCAAAAATTAATTTAATAATTAATTCAAAGATAACTCTATTCACAGATTTATTATAAATAAGATGTCAATTCCCCTTTTTCCAACCAGCTGAAATGTGTTTAACTCTTTGTCTGCAATATTAGTAGCCAAATTTATTTGATACCCCATTCATTCATTTCTTGTTTTCCAAATTTTGACTTTATTTTTTTTTTTCCAAACCATTATCATAAAATGTCTTTAAGAACTGTTCAACCAAAGAATTCAACTTCATTTATAGTTTTCAGAAGTTTTACTCAACTGTTATTACTTCTTGGAATGCTATATATTTGTGCAAATGTCACTAAATTTATAATTCCTGCTAATGCTGGTCTTGCAAATAATGATTTCAAAGTTAAAGGTGTTCCAAAATATTCCAAGATAATAATTAGAGAAGCAAATCAAGATATTGATGACATTATTTCCCAAAATCCAGGTCATACAGTTGAATACGCTTAACTAAAGTCTTCTTTTCAAGAAGGCAAACTACATGAAACTTTTTAACGTAAACAAGTATTATAATATGATTCCCATTATTTACTTTATTTAAACCAGTGATGTAGTTCCTTTGTAACTGTCCTTTAATCTTTGAGTTGTAAAGAGCTTAATATTGATTTTGAAAGTGTTGAATCAATTGGTGATTTATCGGTTTCGTCATTATTATTATAATTTGAACACTCATTGAATAAATCAAATGTTGACTGGAAATGTTTTAGTCCGACATTGTTACGGCGTGGTGAACTGTGGAACTTTAACGTTTCAATGATTAAATTGCTACCTGTATCTGCAAATACTTCTGAGTCTGTAATTTTGTTGAAACTTGTCGAATCTGATAATTGAGATTTGGTTTTAATTGGTGTTAAGTATGAAACATCTAGTATATCTCCATAAAAATAATCATCAAACAGTTCCACATCTAGATCCGTATATACTGGTTGATTGGAAAAATAGTAATCTTCTGGTTCAGTGTACTCTTCAGTCATAGACTTTTCAATATCATCATATTCACTTGATTCAACCGCGTCTAAGTCATCGACATCGACAATTTCAACTTTTTGACATAACAAAGTTTTATGGATGTCATTCAGTGCCTGTTTATCTGTTTTAAGAAAGTTTAATAACAATAATCCGGATAATAAAGCAGCGAGTAAAAGCAGTGACGAGTAGTGAATGTTGGAGTTATTGTTTTCAGATGAAAATTTGAAAAAATGATCTCCATTATATTGATTGGCGGGATAATGGATTGGTGATAATGGAAAAGAAGAGTGTGGAGGAATAACTGATGGTGATGAGTTAATTGATAAAACAGCTTGACTGGAACCAATGGATAATAAATTATGAAATATTTTCAAATCAAAAAAACTTTTAGCAACTGTTTTAAAAGGGTTGATGGTGGCTAGATATTCAATTTAATTCAAAGTTAGTTATATGCACATTAGTAAAGAAAATATTTTGGGACATATTCCTGAAAGTATTGATGTTTTACCTGAAAGAAGTCTTTTGGAATTGCAAAAGACAGATTCAAAAAAAGTTATAATTCCAACTACCAATGATGATTGTTGGAAAATGAACCAATCTGTCTCTAATACAGAGGGAAGGTTTTCTGGACCCAAAATTTGAGAGCGAGGTCTGTGATGGCCCATGAAAAATGTATGTGAGCTATTTCAGTAGCTAGTAGTGCTGCAATTGGGAACACAATGATCACACTGTACGACTCAATTGCAAATTAAAAATTAGATTATTTATGAATTGGTATTTAGTTTTTCATGAATAAACCACAAAAAAAGAAAATTTCGGTCTAGTTAAATATATCTTTTTTTTTGCTTTCAAAGAGAAGTTCTATTATTAAAACAAATTACTAAATCTTAGAATTGTAGTTGAATTATATTAAAAGTTGGTGTCATTATCCTAATACAGATATTAAAATATTATTCACCGAGAGGTCGTTCTATGCAGGAACGGTTGTTCTGCGCAGTGACTCGCAGAATTCTTTGATTAATAATTTATTTGTCATATAATTATCACGTAAGCTTGGCTTACACAAGATAAAAATAATCAGCACCGGGCAATAGCAAGAATATGGATAATGGGGAAATAAAAGGTCACTTCCATTGACACAAAATCACAGACCAAAGTTTAATATGTGAGCTCACGCCGTTGTTTATAGTTTCTAGCAATTCACCGCAGTATAACACCCCTCTGACGTAGCTCCATAGTTTTGTGCACACCCTCGGCAAGTGTTTTCTCAGCTGTTTTTGCAAGCAAGTTGCTGGTCATGTTAATGTGGTGGTTTCCTGTCTGTTTCTGTCTCTCTTTATATAAATATAATTAATATTTGATGCCAACCGGCTGTACTTCACCAAATCTTTCTGACGTTGTTAATTAATATAAACTCACCAGTACTGACCATAAAATGTCACTTATACAAAAAGAACGTGAACAAACTACATTTGATATCAACAAGGTCAACGCCTTCATTGACCCACATCATGAAGAGAGTCAGAGAATTTTCAGAGAGCTCGTTAATGATCCAATTTTACTACAAGATAGAACCTACTATGATTTAACCAAACCTGAATTAAGGGAACTTGCTGCTAAAAAAATTCAAAGACTTGCCTTGTATTTGGAAAATGAAAGTTTTGATACTTTTAACAACAGATTGAGTTTACTTTCCATTGCTGATCCATCTATTGGTACAAGAATTGGTATTAATTTGGCATTATTTGTGAATGCAATTAGAGGTAATGGTACAGATGATCAAATCGATTACTGGTTGGTTAGAAGAGGTACACTCAAAATTAGAGATATCTATGGTTGTTTTGCGATGACTGAGTTGGGTCATGGTTCAAACGTTGCTAATTTACAAACAACAGCCACTTATGATCCAAAAACAGAGTCTTTTATTATCAACACTCCAGATTTACAAGCAACAAAATGGTGGATTGGTGGTGCTGCTCACTCTGCCAATCATTGTGTTGCTTATGCTAGGTTAATTTCTCACGGGAAAGATTATGGAGTGAAAACTTTTGTTGTTCAATTAAGAGACGCAAACTTTGATTTATTGCCAGGTATCACCATTGGTGATATTGGAACCAAAATGGGTAGAGATGCAATTGATAATGGATGGATTCAATTCACCAATGTTCGTATTCCAAGAGAATATATGTTGCAAAAATTCACCCAAATTGAGCCAGATGGTACTGTTTCTGCATCTCCTTTGGAACAATTAAGTTACAGTGCGTTATTAGAAGGTCGTGTGAATATGGTTATTGATTCTCATAGACATGGTGCCAGATTTATCACCATTGCTTTAAGGTATGCTGTTGGAAGACAACAGTTTGGTGATCCAGACAATGAACAGCAAATCATCAACTACTCTTTACATCAGTACCGTCTTGTACCTTATTTGGCCTTGGTTTATGTCTTAGGTCCTGGTTGTGTCAAATTGTTGAATGATTATAACAGAATTTTGGCTGATTTATATGCTGCTGAAAACATTGAAAAGACTGTTGGTGAATTGAAAGATTTATTTGTCAATTCAGCATCTTTGAAAGCCACCAACACTTGGTTGATTTCCCAATTAATTGATGAAGCCAGACAAGCTTGTGGTGGACATGGTTACCACGCTTATTCTGGTTTAGGTCGCTCCTTCAGTGATTGGTCTGTTCAACAAACCTGGGAAGGTGATAATAATGTTTTATCTATCAACGCTGGCAGATCTATTATCAAGTACTATAAAGCTGTCTTGAATGGTAAACCAATCGGTGAAGATTTCAAATATTTAACTTTGAAATCAGATGGCAATTTGAAATTTGATGATAATTTAACCGATTATATCGACATTTGGAGTTTGGCTATTGCTAAACAATGTGAAAACTCTTTAAATATTTTGAAACAAAACAAAGGTGATTGGGAGAGTGTTTCCACTGAACGTTTACTAATTTCCAAGTTCCATTCTACTCGTTATTTATTATCATCTTTCTATGACCATTTGTTGAACAGTAATGTTTTGACATCAAAGGAGGAGGAAGTTTTGATTTTATTATTCAAACTATTTTCATTATTCACTCTTGATAAGTTTTCTGGTGTCTTTCTACAATTTGATTTAATTGATGCTACTAAATTGTCCTCAATTCAACAAGAAATTAAATTGTTATTATCTCAAATCAGACCTCATTTGATTGGGTTGACTGATGCTTTTAAATATCCAGATGAGTTGATCAATTCGTCTTTAGGCAACTACAATGGTGATTTCTACAACAACTACTTTAAGGATATCACCAAGAATTATGGTAAAGGTGATAAGGCTCCATATTTGGATGTTTTAGTCAACACTTTGAACAGAGGTGAAATTTCCACCAGATTGTCTGATTCAAGATCAAAAGAAACACTTGAAAAACTAGGAGAATGAAATCAAACTAGTGGAACTTAACAAAACAAACCTTGCTGTATAACAACTCAACAACTCGATAATGAACTTTATGACTTGAAAACTGAATTAGTTTATATGTAGCTCTTTAAATCTTTAATATAAATTTTACCCGCCTTTAAATCTATATATTTTCAAAATTTATTTTAAAGTCTCAAAATTTGTTATTTTTTTGTAAACAAACCACCGAAACTTATTTCTACAGCGCTTCTACCGTCATGCGGCCAGTGCCTGAGACCACCAATGAGTTGGACTACATAATATCCAACTACTCTGTCTTGAAAATAGATCAGAATTCTACTGCAAACCCACTCAGAGACATCTCATTGAACTCACCACTAACTACCAAATCAATGTCTTTACAACCTCTGCCGCCTCATTCATCTTCTTCAACAGCCACCAGTGTAACATTGAATGGATCCCAATACTTGGTCGACTCATCAGATGTTTATCGTATTTGTTATAGCTCAATTGATAGTATGCTGGCGACAAAATTCCCATTGATTAAATCACTGGATTCAAAATATTTGACATTGATTTCATCTTCATTTGCACAACTTTTCAAATTGGACTTGATAACTGAAAGAAAAATAGAATTGTTCAAAAAATTTAAGAATTATTTATTAAAATTGGTTGAATTAGAGAGTTTTTTACAAAATGATTTTAGCTTTTGTTTGAGTCAAGTTTATTTGGGATTCAGATATTTTGTTAAAGGCTCTGCTAGTGATTATAAAATCGAGAAGGATTATATAGAAGAGATTTTGCTATCAAGAATACCCATGAATCCAAGTTATCACACTGCATTTATATTTATAACGTTACAAATTTTATACAAAAGATCTAAAAATTTAAATGGATTGTCTTTTCAAGATTCTCTAATACTATTGGATTTTTTAGGAAATGATGATCAATTCAATATAAAATTTACAAAGTTTCAAAAAGAATCATTGATTAAGTTGATTTTATCATTTATGTCTAAATCAAAAGATTGGAAGTTGAAAACTTGCTTAAATATCAAATTTTTAGAATTTTTAAAACTGTTCAATTTGAAAATTACGGATTTTATCTCAAATTATGATATTTTGAAATACACAAAAAATGTTGAATCCGGAATATTGAAAACTTTACAATCTAACCCTAGTTTGGTTGATTCTAAAGAACTGATGAGATTTATATACAGTTACATTTTTAAGTTGGATGAAGTTAATGAAACTGTTTTGCAGATAATAACAATTTGTCAATCAAACATGGATTTTAATTGGGATATTTTGAACAAGGAATCCAATAAAAACCAAAAACTAATCAAATTGTTGAAGATGCCACAAACAAATATATCATTAATAAAGGAAGAATTATCAATTATACCCAACCCTGATCAAGAAGTTATTGCGGAATTAGGTGATTTTTTGAAAAATTCATTGAACTCACAGAATAAGGATATTTTACATGAAGATTTTGAACTTGTCATATTATACTATTTGAGTAATTTTTACGGGTATAACAAAAAGTCGTTATCCGTTCTGGATAAATTTGTAATGTCATCATCTTTATTCTTAACATTACCTGATTTGATTGATGAAATTTTCACCAAGATTTCCAAAATTTTATTTGAACATAATGAAATTAAAAGGTTGAAAAATATTTGTAATTTGTATTACAATTTTGGAATTAAATTATCAGACCTGTTTACAAGTCCCAATTTTTTAGTTAAATCAATAAAGCTAGAGATACAAATTGCTCTATTACAACCATCTTTTCTGATCAATGATTTATCTCTCAAATTTGAAAAAATCATGAAGTTTTTAGTTCAGAAGAAATTCAAATTTGATCAATGTTTTTTAACTATTTTTAATAATGAATTCTTTGATGTCATTGATGAACCGAAATTTATAAGGAAGCTTGAGCTTGTGGATAATTATTTTGGTTTGGTCTTCACTTTTCTACAAATCCATGAAAGTACCACAATTATTACCTCACATTTATCTCAAGAACTGAAAACTATGATATTCTGTTTATCTGTCAAATATAATCAAAATAAATCAGTCAAATTTCAGGACTTTTTTGAGTTTTTGGAAATTGAAGATCCAATTTTACAAATGGTTTGTGGGATTTATTGTCAAGATTTACCAACTATTAAATCCATACAAAATAAATCAAACGCTTTACATAGCTCAAGCTATGATTCATTAATTAAATCAAGTTATTATTTAAGTTTGGAAATGAAATCGAAATCTGTTAATAATATTCACAAAATTTTATCTCTTTATATATCAAGTTGGATACCTAAAAATAAAACAGTTATAACAGCATTTGAAAAAGAATTCATTCAAAAATTTATTAGATATTTAAATTTTGTTGATTATAGAAAAGCTTTGGATTCATTGATCACATCAATTGAAAATAGTTATTCAAATTACATTACTGAAGATTTTCAAAATTGGTTGTTTTATGAAAAAACTAAAAATCATTTACAAATGAGATGTGTTAATAAAATTAATTTGTTGAAAATCAACCAATCAGTAGATTTTAGTACCAATCAACAACAAGAGGAAGAATTAGATTTGATTATAAATAAACTTGAGTTAATGTTGTTACAAGTAAAATATTATTTAGTTAAATTTGATAAAGATCAATTGAAAATTGTCATTGATAAATTGAGTTCCATTATTGAATTAAATCCGCACTTATTCAATATTTCAAATACTGCAAACTACCCTATGCATCAGTTTATGAACTTATTGATGTTGTTAGTTAAAATGCATTCATTTAGTGGGAAATTTTTACAATTACATGGATTACAATTACAAAGTATATTATCATTTAAAAGATCAATTCAATTGGCAAGATCAATATTGAAAAAATGTGAAATCGAAAATAACTCATTGATACTGATAAATTCAATTTGTTCAAATTTCAAATCATTAATAAGAAATTTAATTCATTTAGGGATTTCCAAAGAGTGTGAATATTATATTGAAGAGTTTGAGAGATTTAATGATACTATATCCAAATATAAATCCATATATTGTGGTAATAATTATTTTATTTGTTATTATTATTTTATCTCGGGGAAATTTGAGTTATTGAAACGTTTGAGGATTAAAACAGATGCTATTTTCCAATCCATTAATTTGATTGCAGAAGACAAGTCACACGATGATTTAACCAAATTTGTTGATGATTATGGTTTGATTTTTTATCACTATATTACAAAGTTATATGAACATTCTGAATTAAAACAACAGAAAGAAGTTAAATCAACGTTAGTGAAATTCTTGAACTTGATTGATAAGGAAGGTGTTTTTCAAGGTGATGTTTGGAGATTATACTATGAATATCATTTTAGAACGATCATAATTGATGTTTCAATGAAACTGACAAAAGATCCATATTTGAATGCAATGAATTATCTGATAAACTCAAATAAATTATTCACAGAGGCAAAAAAATCTTTAGAAGTGGATCCTGTGTTTTCAAGTTTAGAAGACTCAGCTATGTCCATACCTTCGATTAAATCATGTGATAATACTGTTGATATTGTTGCAAGCACCCAACATAAAGTTAAAAATCTTAGAAATCTGAAAAAGGCTTTAAAAGGGTTAAAACAAGCCAGAAATCAGATTTTAGAGTTTTTCAATCATTTGGAGTTCTTATCAAATTATCAAATTAATGAAATTCACAAGATTCTTGCATTAGATTTATTAACTTTATCCAGTATTTCAGACAGTTTTAGCTCCGATTCACTGAATGATTTATTTAAATTGGGTGAGTATTTGAAACATCAACCAATGATCAATGAAAGATTATTGCTTGAGAATATTTTAGATAATAGCTCAAATGTTGTAAATTTATCAAAACCAAATTTCCAATTGACCAATTTCAAGGAACAATTGAGATTAGATTCGATTGAAGTCAACAATAATTTACAAAATGTTTTACCGGAAGATTGGCTAGTTGTTTCAATTGATATTTGTTCCTTTAATGGAGATTTGATCATTAGTAAGATTGAAAAAGGTTGTAAAATTCCATCAATTTTAAGATTACCATTGGGAAGACATACAAACCGTGGGCTTGATGAGGCATCTTTTTTGTTCAAGGACACAATTAAAGAATTAAACTCAATCATTGAACGAAGTAATCAAACCACTTCCACAAAAAGGACTGATTCTGTTAAAACTGCTGAAGATCGGAAGAAATGGCATGAAGATAGAAAAGAGTTAGATCAAGAATTGGGTTTGTTATTGAATAAAATAGAGTATTTTTGGCTTGGTGGGTTTAAAGGAATTTTTAATCCTGATAAGATTCCAATTGATGAGTTTAATAAATTTAAAACCAGTTTTCTAAAAATTATGGAAATGTATATTCCATCAAGAAGAGTTAGAAATCCGAACAATAGAAGTAATATTGAAATTGATGATTTTATTATTGAATTATTTATTAAAATAGGAGATGTTTCATCATTAATGAGTGGTGAATTTTTGGAAGATTTGATTTATTTTGTGTTAGATATTTTATTGTTTCATGGTGAAGAAAATGCTTATGATGAAATCGAAATTGATAAAATTTATGTTGAAATCGAAGATTTAATCAATGATTATAGATCATCAAATCCAAACCCAGAAAAATTTAAGCACACTGTTTTAGTTTTGGGGAAAGAGTGTCTTGTCATTCCTTGGGAGTCACTTCCTTCTTTGAAGGAAAATTCGACTACAAGAATTGGTTCGTTAAGTATGTTATTGAAATTATTGACCAATAACAATAATAACATGCAAATTAATAGAAGTAATGGATCATTTATATTAAATCCATCAAATGATTTGCCTAAAACAGTGGAAAGAATGAAGGAACCAGTTATGAGTAAATTGAAAGAGTTGAATTGGGAAGGTAAAATTAATGTTGAACCAAAAGAGATTGAATTTAAGAAATATTTAACCAATTCTAATTTATTTGTTTATATTGGTCATGGAAGTGGATCCAAATATATTAAATCTACTACAATAAAATCAATGAATAAAATTTGTCCAACATTATTATTAGGTTGTTCATCCGCAGCATTAAAAGATCAAAATTTATTAGAACCATATGGAACAGTTTTTTCGTATTTAATTGGTGGATGTCCAATGATAGTTGGGAATTTATGGGATGTAACAGATAAAGATCTTGATAAGTTTAGTTTATCAGTTTTTGATAAATGGGGGTTAACGAACGAAGAGAATATTGGAGTTGATATTTGTGAGGCAGTTAATAAATCAAGAGATGAATGTAATTTAAGTTTTTTGAATGGGTGTGCTCCAGTTGTTTATGGGTTACCAATGACATTAATATAGACGATTAGTACTACAGATAGACGTAATGAATCAATGAACAATTAGTTTTCTTTTTTTTTTTTTTATTATTATTATTATTATTGTAATTGTAATTGATAGTCTAAATTCTAGTAAAAGCTTCCTTAACTCTCCAATTCAACTCTTTTAATTTTTCTTCTTGAGATCCGTATTGATGTTGATAAATTGATCTATAAACCTCTCTTAATTTATCGCAAGAAACAGCAAAATTTTCCAAACATTTAACATAATCAAACATTGAAATATTAACTAAGAATTCAAACTCATCAGTTATTTGAATACTCAATTTCCCTAAATCCAACACATTTTTACAACTTCCAATTTTCTGTTTCAATTCCAAATCAATCTCATTTTCATCATCATCATCAACATTAATCTCGAAAACAACTTGATGCTTATTATCCAATTGTAAATCATCAACATCTTCATTTGAAGAACATGTGTTTAAAGAATTCAATGCTGGAGAAAAAACACAATCGCTAGTCAATGAAACACCGCTATTAAACCCAACCCTGCTGCTGCTGTTATTATTATTATTATTAGTAGTAGTAGTAGTAGCAGCATGTGCTGTTAATGAGCTTAATGATTTATTGGATAAAAAAGCTTCACCAATTGATCCACCTGGATGTCTTTCACCAAACATTTTTTTACGTTCTGTGAAATCCTGGATGAATAATTCTGATAATGCAATTGATACTGCATCAGCTAATGCTAATAGTAATGTTGTGGAAATTGTTGGTGCAGTTAATCCATAAGTTGATTCTTCTGATAAATATGAAGGTAAATCTGCAAAAAGTAATGAATTGATTTGAAAATGTTGTGATAATGGTGATATTTTTTTGTTTGTTAATAATATTATTGGTAATTCTGGTGAGATGTGAGGTAATAATTGTAATAATTCTGAAGATTTACCTGATGATGAAATTATAATTAAACAATCATTGTTTTCTTTTTGTAATATTCCTAAATCTCCATGTAAAGCTTCTGAGGGATGTAATAATGCAGATGGCATTGCCAATGAGTTCATCGTAGCAACGATTTTAGATGCGATTTTATGGGATTTTCCTATTCCTGATATCACAATCTTTCCCTTTTTCAACAATGTTGAATTAAGGATATTTAAAGATTTGTTCAATTGAGCTTTTGAGAATTCTGAATGGATGTATTGCTGTGCCAGATGTTTCATAGCGCTAGTTTGGTTTGCTAGGATGCTATTGAAAGTGTTGAGACAGTTTTTTAGATGAGTTTCATGGTGAGGAACTGGCATTGCTATATTGATATAAATATTTTTTAGGATGAGACTTGGTTTGGGGTGTAAAAAAGTGATAAAAAAATGTAGTTTTCAGTGAGAGATTTTGAGTGTCTGTGTGTCAAGTTGGAACGGTTTTTTTGTAGGAACTGAACGAGGTGTTTTCAGTAATTTCCAGCTGAAATTTGCTCCAATTAGTTTTTTTTTTTTTTTTTTTTTTTTTCTTGATTTTCAATGTATGTGATGTATCTAAGTCCGTCGTTTTATCACTACAGCATATAATTTAAAAAAAAGATTGATAAATTTCAAGCTAACCAAAGAAGAAATCTATCAGCAAGCAAAAACCTCCGTTCCAGGTGATTTTGTTCAACAACCATCTCAACCATCCAATTCGAACGAATCCAAACAGATTCGCACACTCGATTCCAGCTTCTTTCTCGACACCTTCGCCTAATTTGATGAAATTACGGGCTCTGGGACATCCACCCCAAAACTTCCACCATTTAGTTCTTTGACATAGTTCAGTACGTTGTAGATGTTTTGTCAATGGACCTGTAGGACCTTCAATAAACTTCCATTCAAAAATCGACCATTTTTGTCTTGGATCATCAGCAGCCAACTTATCATCACCCCAATGACCTTCAAATAGCAACCAATCACCACCTATTCTAATGGCTTCACTGTTATTCCATTCAGGAGTGATTACGTCTGTTCCATCCCAAGTATAACCTAAGTAATTTTTAGCAGGGTCCCATAAACTTCCACGATCAGTGAAATCACTCAGCATTCCATATGGTAAATCATGAGCATGTTGTCCCACCGAAGCATAATTTGCATGAGTCCCTCTTGCACTAAAAATCAACGGTCTTTCATCTGTGGTAGAGAATTTAGAATCCAATTTCTCCAAAGATGAATATTTATAAGCACCACCACCACCATGAGCAGACATCCATACAAATAAAGGCACGCCTTGATAAAACCTTGTAACTGAATGTTCCCAATCACCAACATGATTACCATATGGGCCATTACCCATAACAAAAGGACCTAAATTAAAGGAATAAAAATAAAACCAATATGAATCTACCCATCCATTACCTTTATCAACTACTATTAACACTGCTGGTGCTTTGCTAATAGTATGGGTTTGTAAATCTGGGATGTTGCCACGACCGGTGATCCAATCCGGATCAGTGTTGAAATCGTCTAATGCGGTCATGAAATAATCTGAAGTATTTCCTTGACGTGCCAAATTTCCCAAGTGTTGTAACGATAGAGGTAATTTATTGCTAGCAAGTTTTGAGTTGTTGCGATGTTTGATATAGAAATGATGTGTGAATTGTTCAATATCATAAGGGAGGTATTTTTCCTCTGAATAAAGATGGACTAAAGGTGTATGTTTGAGGATATATGAAGGTATTTCACCATTTTGAATGGTTCTTGCACTGCTGTTTGTTATAGGGATGGGGAGAACAGGTGGGAGTTTGTTGATTTGTAGAGGAGATTTAGTATTAAAATATTGAATTATTTCTGATTCATTAGATTGGTAGTTTTGGAAGTAGTCAACGTTTGATTGATCTAAATAATGGGTTGTAAAGCTGTTTGTTTGTTTTATGAGCAATAGTGAGGTTGCAAAAACATTCCAGTAACCAAACATTGCTTTAAAATTGAGTGTTTAAATATATTGAGAAATCATAATATAAATTATATTCATTAAAAAAGAAAAAGTTCCCATTTATTCCTATTGAAAAACAAAAACGGAAACATTGAAAAATGTGTCAATTTTTAGTTAGTAAATAAACGAGATGAACTGAAACATTGGAAAATTTTATCAGCTTATAAGCTATAACTACAAAATGAATAGAATGCCGTCATTTATTCGTGTCATTAAGTCGTTTCCTTGCTCTTTGTTTTTTGCATTGTTTTATATATTTTCAAAATGTATTAAATTTAGAAATATTTGAGTGGTTTCCATAACTAAAATAGAATTTTCTCCAATGTTATTCATCAAATGAGTTTTGAGAAACAACAGTCTCAATTTTATACAACGGGATAGAAATTGATCCGTCGTGGTTTGTTGTTGAGCTGAATCTTTTAAAATGAGGATGATGATGATGATGGTTTTTGTTATTTAGGAGAATCTCACTTGAGTTTCTACGTGAAGCTGGGGTTGTTTTAGAAGTGTTTGAATGGTTGTTGTTGTTGTTGTTGCTATCCCCAGTTTTTGTCAGTCTTGATCCTGCTGGTGTGCTGTGTGATCTTTTAAGATGGCTTGGAGCGGGTTTTGATGAGGAGGTTTTTGGAATATTCAAGATATGGTCGTATTTCCCATTGATTAGATCGTTTCTCGTTATCTTGTTGATGTGTTTTGTTTGAATTGGTGGCTTCTTGCCTGTTTTTTTAGTCGTGCTGTCGGTTTTCTGATCAGCGTTGTTGTTGCTGCTGTTTGTGTCTGTTTTGAGGTCTAGTTGTGTGAAGATGTTTCTGAAGTTCTTCAAACTGGAAGTATCTTTCGGAATGAGGTGGCGGATGAACCTCCCATTGAGCTGTAGTATTTGTGTGGTTGTTCTGGAGATGCTTCTTCCTATAGAGTTGCTTGTGAGCTGTATCTCTTGTGTTTCTTGTGTATGGAGCATTCTGCTTCTTCTGCTTCTTCTGCTTCTTTTGTTGTACTAATTTGGTGGACTATTGTGCTCTGCTGTTACTGCTGCTGCTGTTACTGCTGTTCTACACTCTGCTGTTACTCGCCAGCTGGTTCATCAACACAACACAAATAATAAATATTTCAGCCATTTTGAAATTTAATTTCTTTTAAAATTTATATTTTTCAAACGCTTCAATCTCGCCTGCATGAAGCCACGTCCGAATGCACAGACCGGCAGCGGCCCTCGGTCGAAACTCACAATTGTTATTTCCGGGTTTCATGAATTCATTAAACTCGTTACTCCACGTCCTTTTGCTCTCTATTAAGAACTCTGAACACAAACAACACAGACTGGCAAGCTGCAATTCCCAATCCACAAACAACCGGCTTTTTACTTTTTGTTTTCTGCTCTTTATTTCCGTCTTTCTGCGGTTTTCTGCTCATTATTCAGACCGAATCTCAATTTTTCAAGTAACCTCGGCCGCGGACTTAGTATTTTTATATGTTTTCTCTCTTCTACCGGAAAACTGTACAAACCAGCTTATTACAACCAATTGAGCTATGTATAACTCAGCTACACTATAACTGACAGCTACTAAGTCTACATCAATTCTATGATCTATCATTAATTCTTTTATTATCAAATAACACAACACAAGCTGAATGAATTTACATATTAATCTAGATTCTACGGCTGTACCATCTTCGTTTAACCTGCATAATTATAATACAACAGTCAGCGTTTCTCTTCGTTTAAAAAAGGCTGTTTATTGATGTAAACTCAACTTCAAGTGCGAAATAACTGGACTCTCAATAGACCCATCACTATACTCCTCTTCCTCTAATTCATAACCTGGTAATTTAATTGAACTGAAATCGATTTTTTTATCTTGTTTTTTCTTACTTAATGATGATACAGGTGTCACATTTCTATTGAAAATTAATGGACTTGGTATAGCTGTTTTAATCTGACTATAATGTAATTTCAACGCCTCCATCCTACGGGATTTAATCCGTTCACTTCCAGGTATACTCCCCATTACAACATCATTAACTTCATTTGATGATTTTTTAGGTGTTGTAGGATCTGTCCTAAATTTTATTTTTAATGGTGAATTGAAAATATCATCATCTTCATTATCAATGCCTGTAGCTAATCTTTGTCTCCATAAAAACAAAATGGCTCTTAATTTAGCTCTATCCCATCTTTTAATAAAATTTTTAATTGTTTCATTATCTCTTTTTTGTTTCATTGTTTTTAAACTCCAATTATTTAATATTTTTGAAATTAATTTCAATTCTAAATCTTGTTGAAATTCAATCAATTTTATTTCCATTTCTTTTAATTTTAAAAATTTTAATTGAAATTTTGTAAATCCACTATCAAGTAAATTTAATTTATTAAATTCATCACTTTTATCAATCAATTCATTAACATAATTGAATTTAACCACCCAATTCTTCCAAAACCTCTTGATTCTTATAATTTTAGTGTTTTCATGAAATTGTTCTTCTAATATAATAAAACGTTGATAAATTTTTATCCATTTTGCTAAAAAATCATGTTTATTTTCTTCATTTTTATAATTTAAATATATTTCTAATCGTTCTTCTAGTTTCAAATCTTTTGAATCATTAAACGCTTCCTGCCATTTGTCCCAATATCGTTTCAACAATTGATTATCATAAGTCTCTAAATGGAAAGAATCAGCAACTTCAATTAATAATGAATTCCATTTAATTGATGTTTGAAATCTATTAAAAAATTTCGTTAATTGATAAATATCTGCTCGTTTATTTAAGTCTTCAAATTCTTCAAATCTATTAATCATGAGTTGTAAATATTTTTTTCTTTTAAAATTTTCAAATTCATTTAAACTTTTAGATAATTTATCATTTTTTAAAAAAAAATTTCCAACTATTTTCTCCCAATATTTTAATTTCAATTTTTTAAGAAACTCTTGTAATTTTTCTTCCAACTCAACAGATTTCACCCAATAATTAAAATACTTCAATTCTAAATCACTCAATTGATTATTCTTCCAAATTTTCAAATTTGTTTGTAATTTCCAAATCTTGAAAAAATTAATTACTGGTAATGCTTTAAACTCAAATTGATTTTGTAAATTACATAGTTCAAATTGATAAATCAATAATTTGAAATATTTCCTTAATATGATTTGATTTTGATAATTTTTAAAAATTGTTAAATTTTTCAAATCAGTTAATTTTTTAAGCCATTTCCCGCAGATAAATCTGCTTAATAACTCTGCTCTTTTAATAACAACTTGATTTTCTATTTTTTTAAAATGAAATGATTTTATCCATGAATTAAAATACTTTGATTTTTCATATTTCTTTAAAATTTCAAATAATTTCAAATTTTTATCAACAATTTCATTAGTTTTTAATTTCCATTTATTAAAAATTGATCCTCCTAATAAAACTAATTCTAATTGTTTACTATTTTCGTTCAAAACTTGTTTTTGATGATAACATTCTTTCCATTTATTGAAAAATTTTTTAGTTAAAGAATTATTTTTAAAATTTTTCAATTTAAATCTCAATTTCCATTTTTTGAAAAACATTTTTTTCAATAAATTTCCTTCATAAACATTATTTTGATTAAATTGATTTAATTTTTTTTTCCATTTTAATAAAAATTTAGATTTTTGATGATAATCTGCAATTTTTTTAAAATTATTTAATTCAATTAATTTCGTTTGCCAATTATTAAACCCATAAATTAAATTTTTAACCTTATTAAAAGTGATTGCATTATTTGTATAATCAATTGTCACAACATTATATTGATATATCCAATAATGTAAATGTTTTTTGGTTAAATATATTTGCCAAATTTTAAAAGATTTATTTAATTCAATAATTTTAATTGATTTATTTTGTAAAATTTTAAAAAATTTTTGGAAAAATTTAAATTCTTTTTCTGTTTCAAATAATGATAATTTCATTGCTAAATTCATTGGTTCTTTTAAGAAAATTATCTCCATTTGATTAAGCTTGGAAATGTTATTCGTATTTAATGAATGAAATAATTTAATAATAAATGAATCTTTCCCAACATCTCTATTAAATTCATATAATAATTCAATATATTTAACCACGCATTTTTTAAACTTAATATTAACAATTTTATTCAATAAATACCATAATTCATCTATTTGAAAATCATTCTCATTAATAGAATGATTCATTTGATGAAACAATTGTTCAGTTTCTTCTTTTTCATTTTCATCAATCATTGAATCCGATGTGTTTCGATGCACTCTCACTGGGGAATCATTTTCAATCATCATGGTTGATTCAGAAATATTATGCTGGTGTATGATACTGGGTATTGTGTCAAGTAATGTTGATGTGTCTGTTGTTAATGTTGGGTTTATTTGTAAATTTGTGAATTTTTCTAATAACCGATCAGTGTTGTTGTTTGAAGTTTGGTTTCTTGTCGGAGATGCATTGCGCTGCTGCCGTACCGGTGTTTTAAAAAGTTTGTTTACCCCAGCAGCAGCTGGATGTGTGGGCATTTTTTTTTTTTGTTTTGGTGTTGTAAATTTTGTTGTTTACATTTTTTGAATTTATTTTTTTTTTTTTTTAGTTAAAATAAAAAAAGTTCAGTGAATTGTAGATGAAGCAAAAAAACAGAGAATAAAAAAACTAGATCAAAAAATAAAAAACATCAAATGCAGGGGTACATGAGAAAATACAGCAAAATTCAAATTGTTCAATTTCCAATTTTTCCCATGTTTTTATCATTATTTTTTACCATTTTTTCCAACAAATTACCATTAAACACTGATATCTAAACAAAACACCAATTGCATCCCAAAAAAAAAAAAAAATACAAAACCCGCCTCTTCCAGTTCAGCTACCGTACTGCTTAGCCTTCGCGTCTTTGAAAATTTGGTCCAACACTGATTGAGCAGCAGCATCAAATTTTGCCACTATTCTAGAAGTGTCCATTTCCACTGCAACATACCCGTTTGGAGTGGAATCAACTGCTGTTTTCGCCGCCCAGGTTGCCTCGTCGTACTGTTCTAGTGACACGATTGGTGGTTGGCCATCAACGAAAGGTGGGAAGTCGGACATCTTTTTCGCTTTTATTTTATATTTTATTTAAAGAGAAAAAAAAAATATTTTATATAGAGGAAAATTTTATAATTCAATCAAAATATAAAAGAAAGAAGAAAGGAGAAGAAATTATGAGTGTTGAGATACCGAAGCTGAGTGTTCCTGGACAATACCTCACACCAGAGTATCAGCTCACTGAGACTGAGAAAAAACTGAAGAAATACGAGGCTGGGAACGGTGTTGTATTGCAGAAAGTACAGATTGGCAAAGAAGCGATTAGTGTGTTGTCTGCAACTCTGCTGGGGAAAGTTGTTGTTGAGAAACAGGATGCTGCTGGAGACGATGCGGAGGTGGAGAAATACAAGGTCTCGGTGTATCCAAGAGATTTGGAGCTGGAGGAAATAAATAAACATTCCAGTGGTGGTGGTGGTGGTGGTGGTGTTAATATTGATTCCAATTTTGCCACCAATTTGCCTAAAGAAGGGGATATTGTGCTTACAAGAGTTACTAAGCTTAGTTTGAAACAGGCATATGTCGAAATATTGGCCATTGAAGGTGTTGGTAATGTTTTGGCTGATTCTGGGATTGGAGCTAATGGCGTGGGAACCAATTCCAGCAACAGCAACAACTCTGGGTCTAATATCATCAGTTTCTCGGTGCATCAGGCGTCTTCTGAGCTGGGTGAGACTTTCAAAGGGATGATCAGGTCCCAGGATGTGAGATCTACAGAAAGAGATAAAGTGAAGATAGTTGAGAGTTTCAAGCCTGGAGATATTGTTCGAGCCCAAGTGTTGTCGTTGGGAGACGGGAAGAACTACTATTTGACCACAGCGAGAAACGATCTGGGTGTTGTGTTCGCCAAAGCTTGCAATGGAGCAGGAGGGTTGATGTATCCATTGGACTGGCAGACGATGGTTTGTGCTGCTACTGGTGAGATTGAGATGAGGAAATGTGCTAAACCTGTTAAATAAGTTGTTGTCTATTCATTTATTCATCTATTCATCTATTCAATGTATTTAATGTAAATTGTAATAAATATCAATAATTGTAATCTTCAAATCTTCTGCTAAATAATGAAAAAAAAAAAAAAAAATTTTTGAACAAAAAAAAAAAAAAAAAAAAAAAAATTAAAAAATTTTTTTTTTTTTTTTTTTATTTTAATTTGACCTTCGAATATTGAACTTAAGACTTCTCAGAAAAGTCCCAAAGACTCCCACAGAGAGTGATCAAAGAGTCTAGAAATAAACAGAAATAAAAAGAAATAAACAGAATGTGGCAGCCAGAAACAGTGCTTATCCAGCAGCTAGTCCACATTCTAGCTGGAACCTTGTCTCCAGACGGTGCTATCAGATTAGAAGCAACTACTGCGTTGGACCAAGCTAAGCAGCAGCCTGAAATCAACAATTACCTAGCATTCTTGCTTATCACTGAAGACATCAGTTTCCCAGTGGAAGTCAGAGCATCTGCCGGTATCACTTTGAAAAACAACTTGTCCAATGATTTCACATCTTTGAAAACAAATGATTTTTTATTAAATAATTTATTGAAAGGTTTGTTTGATAACAACAAATTGGTTAGAAACATCACAGGGAATGTCATCACCACCATCTTTGCTAAATTAGGAGTCAGACATTGGCCATCAGTCATCCCTCAATTATTCCAATTGACTGAATCTGGTTCACTCATAAATCAAACAGGTGCTACCAGTGCTCTAACCAAAATCTGTGAAGATTCCCTAGATTTATTGAATGTTAATTTGAACGGTGAAAAACCTCTTGAATTTATGATTCCTAAACTGCTTAATCTTACAACACATCAATCAGATTTAATCAAATCAGATGCATTGAACTGTTTAAGTCAAATTTTTAAAATTAAAAACAATCAATTATTATCACAATTCATTGATGTTTTCTTAACAAGATTATTTGAATTAGCAAACACTTCTGATCCACAAGTTGTTAAATACGTTTGCAGATCTTTCTCCACAATCATTGAAAATAATGCTAAAAAATTATCACAACATTTTAATGGATTAATTCAATTTTCATTACATATCATTTGTAATTTTGAACCAAAAATTGCACTTGAAGGTTCTGAATTATTACTTGAATTAGTTACACAATCTTTCCCTGATGAAATGTTTAAACCTTTTTTACCAAACATTATTCCAACTTTATTAAAATCAATGGTTTATACTGAATCTGATATTTTGATGTTAGAAGATGATGAAGATGATGATGCCAATGCTGAGGATAAAGATGAAGATATTAAACCAACAATGATGAAATCGAAATTACATCAATTGGAGAAAGATAAGAAAGATAGCAAAGAAAAACAAGGAGATGATCAAGAAAATGCAGAAGACGATGATGATGAGGATGATGATGATGATGATTCTTCACTTGATTGGAATTTAAGAAAATCTTCAGCTGCTACACTTGACGTACTAACCTCAATTTTCCCTCAAGAAGTCATTGAATTATCATTACCTATCCTTAAAGAAAACATTTCAAGTGATCAATGGCCAATTAAAGAAGCTGCAATTTTAGCTTTTGGTGCAATTGCAGAAAGTGGACTTGAATTCATCATCCAACATTTACCATTTTTAATCCCATTTCTAGTGGAAAGTTTGAAAAATCCTTCTGCTCCAGTTAGACAAATTACTTGTTGGACTTTAAGTAGATATTCTACATGGTTATTAAATGAAGTTGAATTTAATGGTCCAAATTCAAATTATTTCAAACCAACTTTTGAATCAATAATTGCTTGTACTTTAGATTCTAAGAAATCAGTTCAAGAAAGTGCAACTTCTGCAATTTCTCATTTCATTGAAAATGGTTCAAGAAATGTATTAAAACCATTTGATAAAATTTTATTAAACAATTTTAATAATTGTTTTAATTTTTATAAAAGAAAAAATTTAATTATTTTATATGATGCTATACAAACTTTTGTTGAACATTTTGAATTACCTGATGATTATATTGAAATTTTATTACCTCCATTAATTCATAAATGGACTGTTTTGAAAGATAATGATAAAGAATTATGGCCATTATTGGAATGTATGTCATCAGTGGCTATTTCATTAGGTGAAAGATTTGCTCCTTACGCAGTAGAAGTTTATCAAAGAGCTAAAAGAATTTTATATCATTGTGTTGAAGTTGATAAATCTTTAAATTCAGCTAATCAAAAAGCATTTGCTAATACTACAGATGCTCAAATTGATTTCATGATCACTTCTTTGGATTTGATCAGTGGATTAACTCAAGCTTTAGGCTCACATTCAAATGAATTGATTGAAGATGATGTTATCTTATTAACAATTGAAACTTTTAATAATTTATCAAATGATGTTCGTCAATCTGCTTTTGCTTTATTAGGTGATTTGGTTATTAATATTCCAAATAAAATTGAACCACATTTAGAACCCATTATTGTTGCCATTGGAAAAGAAATGTATTCAAGAAATATGGAAAGTTATGCTGCTGTAAACAATGCTGTTTGGTCATTAGGTGAAATTGCTTTGAAATTTAATATCACTAAATACTTGGACTCTTTAACTGGAGTTTTGATTGATATATTAAATGCTCAAGATTTAGATATGACTTTATGTGAAAATAGTGCTGTTACCATTGGTAGAATTGGAATTAATGCATCGGATTTTTTTGCTGTTCAATTAAGTGAATTTATTGATAGTTGGATTGCTCATGCAAGTAATTTGGTTGAAAATAATGAAAAAAATGATGCATGCTTGGGAATGTGTAAAATCATTATGAGCAACCCAACAGAACTTAATGATGGTTCACTTAGTCAATTTTTCAACCTCATTACTTTTTATTCCGATCCTTCAAATGAACTTTTAGATGAGTTTAGCAAGCTTCTTCATGGCTATAAAACCATGCTGGGAGATAAATGGATGGAAGTGTTGTCCCACACCATCAATCCTACTGAACTCCAACAGAGATACTTCCTTTAACACTCTGTTTTCTGTATAATTTTACACAAATTCTAATAAATTTCAAACTTAGAGAGCCTTATGTACCCGCCGCAAAATGGCAGAACTGTTTGAAAGTTCGGTCTTCTCCATAATCTCCTAAAAAAAAAAAAAACCGTTGAAACTTGAATTATTAACTTAAAATTTAAAATCACTTCATTTCTCATCCAACGAAAATCACACACCACAGTTGACAGCACAGGCCACAGCTATTTTTTTCTAAGTTCTCCCACTAGTAAACTAATTAACGCCTAAAAAAGAAAAAAAATGTCAAGAGCTTTATCTTCTTCTAATGTCGTGTTAGATGGGAAATTAACACCAGCTACAATTATTTTTTCAATCGAATCAGGAAAAATCACAAATATCATTCATAAGGTCGTTGATGCACAGGATCCTGTGTTAGCTTTATACGACGTTGGTCCAAATGATTATAGAGACGTGTCTCCTTTTTACATCATGCCAGGTCTAGTTGATAGTCATGTTCATTTGAATGAACCTGGTAGAACGGAATGGGAAGGTTTCAAGACAGGTACTCAAGCAGCTGCTGCTGGAGGTGTTACCACCGTTGTTGATATGCCCTTGAATGCTATCCCACCAACAACAAATATTAAAAACTTCAATATTAAATTGGAAGCAACTAAGGGGCAACTTTATGTTGATGTTGGATTTTGGGGTGGTTTAGTTCCTAATAATTTACAAGATTTATTACCTTTGATTAATGCAGGTGTCAGAGGCTTCAAAGGGTTTTTGATTGATTCTGGTGTTGATGAGTTCCCAGCTATTGATTCTCATTATATTGATAAAGCTTTAAAAATTGTTTCAAATGAGAAAACTTTGATTATGTTCCATGCTGAAATGCAACCTTCAAATATTGAACATGGTGGACCACAAATTATTGATCATCCAGATGAAGAAATTGAAGATTTAGAATTAGGTTTTTCAACATTCACCAAAAAATCTAAAATTACAAATTCATTAAGTTCAGTTATTAGTGCTAATTCAACATCAACTTGTAATCATAAACATCATGATGATTTTATTTCTCAAGATTTAACTGAAGATCAAATTGAAGCATTATCAACATCCCCATTATTAGCACCTGTTGAACCTAGAATTGGAAAACCTTCGGATTTAGTTCATCATGATAATCAACCATTTTCACCATTATTAAAAGCTTCAGAAACTAATTTTGATTTAACAGATGTCAACCCAACAAAATATTCTTCATATTTAGCATCAAGACCTGATTCATTTGAAGTTGAAGCAATTAAAACAATAATTTCATGTGCTAAGAAACAACCAAATGTTCCATTACATATTGTTCATTTAGCTACACAAGAAGCTGTTCCAATTTTAGCAGCTGCTCAAAAGCAAGGTTTAAAAATCACAGCAGAGACATGTTTCCATTATTTATCTCTATTTGCAGAAAACATCCCAGATTCTAAAACTTTTTTCAAATGTTGTCCACCAATTAGAACTAATAACAATAGATTAAAACTTTGGGATGCTTTGAGAAATGATATAATTACTACAGTTGTCTCTGATCATTCTCCATGTACTCCAGAATTGAAGAATTTAGCTAAAGGTGATTTTTTCGAAGCATGGGGTGGAATTTCTTCTGTTGGATTAGGTTTACCTGTTTTATATACAGAAGGTTTAAAATTATCACCACCGGTTTCTATATTGGATATTGTTAAGTGGACTTGTGAAAATACATCAAAACAAGTTGGTTTACAAGATAAAAAAGGTTTTATTAAAATTGGTCATGATGCTGATTTGGTTATATTTGATCCATTTACTAAACAAACTGTTGAGAATGCTAAAACTTGGTTTAAGAATAAATTGACTGCCTATGATGGAATGATTTTACAAGGTCGTGTTATTGAAACTGTTTTAAGAGGTAATTCTGTTTTTGCTATCGACAAAGGACATTCAAAGATTCCAATGGGTAGAACATTATTGGAAAAAAGAAAAACTTGAGATTTACAGGAAAAGAAAAAAAAAAAAAAAACACTAGTCATTAGATTATATATGTATAAATATTTTTAAGGGGTAGGTTGTGGATGGATGTGTTTTTAGCTTTGGTTGAGTAATATACAGTCATTAAAAATGTTGCATTAGAATATTCAAACTAATTGTTTTCTTGAAGATTTGAAAAATAATTGGATTGCTGCAACTTGTAGCACTGCCATACCAACTATTAACAACACTTCATAAACTGAGAAATAGAAAATTCTTGTTTCTGTAGATTTAACAGTAGATTGATTTCTATTATTTCTGGTCTTATAATAATTCAATGATTTTATCAACGCGTTTAATTTGTTTTCAATAAGATCAACCGTTTCAGAAACACCTTCAAACGATAGTTGAGTGTATTGAGACTTCTGAGGTGTTTGAGCTTTGAAATCATTTTCCAAATTTACCTCGAAATCAACAACTTTTTCAGCAAACGTAGACATGGCATTAGAAAAGCAAAATTCATATTCACCTGGATTCTCAGCATTGACGATCCAGTCGCCTTGTCTCTGTTTCACATCACTCATAATAGTCTTCCCATCTGGACCTTTAATGGTATAATCAACATCAAAAGACCCTCCTGACTGCACAGCAAAATAGTATCCAACTTTAGTCTTTGGCTTCTCTGTGAAAATATAGAAACACGCTGTTTCCTGTGCACCAAGCACAAATGTCAACGCTGAGCACGCAATTGTGGCAGCCATAAAACACACTGCAATTATCCTCTGACTCAGCATTCTTCTGATTCTAATTGCTCTTATGCTGCTCGTCGAATCACCAAAATTGTTGCACTTCACGTTAATTAATTTTAGAAATTCACAAAAAAAAAAAAAAAAGCAGTTCCGGTAAGCATGAAATATTTCAGTCAATTTCCGAGGGCGTTTGCCACCAAAAATTTAAATCAAAACAAACATTGAAATCAGACAATAAAACTTTGATACGTGTTTTTGAACTTTAGAAATTGGGCGGCAAGCGAGTTTCAGGAGGTGTTGGAGACTAGAAGAAGAAGTTGCTGCAGCTAAAGGGAAATGTCTGAGGCAAAAACCACCGATGTAGGCAACTCGTCAGAGTATTTTTCAACCTACAACAACCTGAACGACACCAGTCTGATCCAGCGTCATGGCAAGCTGGAAGAAGATGATCCGTTCGTGGACTCTACGAACACAGTACACACTGGACAGCGGCCAATAACGTTGAGTGGTAGGGATCTCGCGTTGAAGACTAGATTGAGTGCCTCTCTAAATAAAAAAATGACGCGTCCTGGATCTGAGTCTACAGAGAAGACACATTATATTAAATCACCAGATACACACACCAGATATAGCGGAGAAGCAAGACAGAGGATTAGAGAGGCGTTGTTGGAAAGTCCCATTAAATCTAAAGCTCCAGTCATCGATTTGAATTTGCCAGATGAAAAAGAAAATATACTCAAAGATGATATTAAAGATCCTGATCCAACAATAACAATGCATGTTCCAAATACAACTACCAACAATTTGAAAACTGCTGATGATGTTTCCGAAAACACAACTAATAATACTAATACAACAACAAAAATCAAATTAGTCTCCAATAAAGAAAGACTACAGCAACTATCGTCAGTGGAGGAAGAAACTGATGACGATGTCCCACCAGAAATTTTGGAAGAGATACAAACACTACAACAAACGTTTGAAGGGCTAAGTTCCAAGTACAGATTGATTGATAAAATTGGTGAAGGTACTTTTTCAACTGTTTATAAAGCCGAAGATCTCACAGGAAGATCTAACTATATGATGGGTGATGCTATGTGGAGTTCACCAGATAGAAATAAAAATTACAAAAAGAGAAAACACTCAAAAACTCATGTTGCATTGAAAAGAATTTATGTAACTTCTTCACCTCAAAGAATTTTTAACGAATTAAATTTATTGTACATGTTGGCTAATTCTGAAAAAATTGCTCCATTATTAGAAGCTTTAAGACATGAGGACCAAATTATTGCTGTTTTACCATATTATCCACATTCAGATTTTAGAGAATTTTTTAGAGACTTACCAATTGATGGTATAAGAGTTTATATGTTTGAACTTTTTGATGCTTTAAATTTTGTTCATGAAAAAAATATCATGCATAGAGATATCAAACCAACTAATTTCCTTTATGACCCATGGAAAAAAAGAGGTGTTCTTGTTGATTTTGGTTTAGCTGAGCAAGAACATAAACTGAATAATGATCCATCTTCAACAAATTATTGTCCCTGTATTCAATACTCTCATGGAGATAAGATAAACAAACCATCTGATCAATTAGAACATATCAAAGGATATCCTAAAGATGACTCAAGACCAGCAAGAAGATCAAATAGAGCTGGTACAAGAGGTTTCAGAGCACCAGAGGTTTTATATAAATGCTCTAATCAAACTACAAAAATAGATATTTGGTCTGCTGGAGTTATGTTATTAACTTTACTATCAAGAAGATTTCCATTTTTCAATTCACCAGATGATGTCGATGCACTGGTTGAACTAACAACCATCTTTGGGTTGAAAGAAATGCAAGAATGTGCAAATTTACATGGTTTGAATTTAGATACTACATTATCTACATTGGAGGAAAAAAAATCTTTATCACAAATCATTTATTGGGCATTGAAAAATGAACTAGATGCTGGTACTTTACCAGATGATAGCGTTGCACTAGATACTTTAAACTGTTTCAATGAAAATGGAGAAATTATAATTGATGAAAAACATGATAACGAAAAACTTAACTATTATAAACTAGCTCATAAACAAGCATTTGAAGTTTTAAAACACTGCTTTCAATTAAATTATCATAATAGAAGTTCTGCAAATAAAATTTTAAAATTACCATTTTTTGAACCTCTGAAATATGGAGATACCAATGATGATGATGAACTGAATTTACTACATTCAAGTCAGCTATGAATAGTAGTGCTTTTGATATCATCGTATAGATTTACTATTGCATATAATTATATATCGCTCACCACATTTATAGGATATATAATTTCTAACTAATGTCATTTCATTTTAGTCAAAATTGTATTTTGATACTTTTTTATTTTTATTTTTGAAAAAGTGAATCAATTGTTGTGATGCTATTTTTGAGTGGACAGGTAAATAAAAAGGTATTTCTAGGGTTAAGTAGAATTACAAAGTTTGATTCATGTTCAATTAGGTTTTTAAAAAATGTGACACAAAAATGAAAAAATCAACCAATTTTGAACTTGGGTCTTAAATTTAACCAAAATGAACTTGTGAAAATATTACAAACTGCTGTTTCGCTCCATTGAGACGTCGGTAGTTTTTTGAATATGAAGTTTGCTTTATCCAAGTCTTCTTCCTCATCATTGGATTCCAGTTCCACTTCTAGTTCTAGTTCTGGTTCAGATCTTGGTTCCTCTTACATTCAAGATCCAAATGATTTGCCCACAATCAGATGTTCAAATACAGCTCAAGATGTATCTTCAGATATTAGTCAGGTCTCTCCATTGAGAGGCATATTTTCCAAACACATTAAGTCTTTTAGTACTAATTCATCACCAATCAAAAAAAATTCAAATAATGATAATTCAAGTTTTAATAATGGTACAAGTGCACCAGTTTTGGATGATTTGGAAGATGACATTAAAGATGCTACCATGAAGGATAGCTTCACACATTGTGGTAAACCAGGTTTAGATTATGCAACTATTACTTATGACCCTTTCAAAGATTCTTCAAATAAAGATGAAATCCAAACCCACAATGATAAAGCTGCAGCTCATGATGAATCAAGTATTGCATCCGTTGAAACAAATACCGTTAAAAGTGTAAGGTTCCATGATAATGATGTTATTGTTGTTGACAAAGGCTCAAAATTTAAAACAAAATCAAATATGAAACTGAAAGCTCATAAGCCATTGCCTTTATCCAATTTTAAACAATTTGAGTTGAAAGTTTCCAAAAAACATTCAAAATTTAAGAAACATCTGGACCCGAAACATTCAATCATTGCCAAATCAAATAATTCAGCAGATCTTCCATCTAGTGAATACAGTGAAAGTCCATTAGGTTCCCCAGCTACAAATTCAAACTTAAACTCCACTCAATCAAATGAATTGTTATTACCAGGTATTCAGGACCATTCTGAAATACATCAGAATATGAAAAGTGGTTATGGTGGTGATCATCCAGATGGTGATTTTGTGGTCATTAAGTCATGTTTAAAGAAGAATTCTGCTTATACTCCATCAGCTTCAACAACTGGTAATAGTCTTTTCTCCAAACCTGAATCTGGGAACTGTGTTTCAACTGCTAAAACGATCGATTATGATACAGTTGAAGATTATAATGAGCAAACTATAAGATTTTCAAAACCTTTGAATTATAATCCTAAAAGTGAGGATGACAAACATGATAATTTGAGTACTAGAAAAGTGAGTGATGAGTTTCTGAAAAGTGCAGACATCCGGAAAAATCATAATAATGATACAATAGGCTCATTGGCTCAAAAATTTAACAAATTGTCGATTGAGACCAATAGAAATAACAATATGGAAAGTACCCCTGGTGCAACTCCAAAGAAAGCTTTTTCTTTCAAAATGTTTGATGATAATGCGATTATTGATCAAAGCAATGAGGCTTCAATTGATAATGAAATTGATATTTTGGACCAATCTGAACATCCAATTGATTTAAATCCTTTCAATGAAAACGAGGTTTCAAACTTCAAGTCAAAGACAGGTAATGATATCAGAAAATCTGGTGGTTTATTTGAAAAATTTGGATTTCTGCAGAATAATTTACAAGATTTTAATAAACCTATTGTTGAAGATAAGACTTATGAAAAAATAGCAGGTATTGGTAAATTGTTAAACTATATTTTAAACGGAGACTCCAACTATATTTTACCAAAGAATCAAAGCTCGAATCCAAATGATTTAGAACAAAATATATCCGAGTTAGAAAACTTAGCTACTAACTGTGGAACAAAATTTCAATCTTTCAAAATTCAAGTTGTTAAATACCAGAAACAGTTGAAAGATTTAGAAAGTGATCTTCATAAAAAGGAATCTAAACAAAATCAGGTACAACATAAATTAAAGGATTTAGAGTTGAAAAATCAAAATTTGAAGGATGAAATGTCATTAATGAAATCAAATTATGAGATGAAAATCAAATCATTTGATATTGAGCGTGAAACTCAACTGCAATATGAAAAAGAGTTATTTAATAAAAAGAACGAGATTTTTGAACTCCAAAAACAGATCAATGATAAAAATAATTTTGTTGAAAGTATTGGAAGGTTCATCAGATTGAATTATTTGAAGATTGATGACTCGCTTGATATAAGTGATAGTGCTGAAATTTTGAAAATAGTTAAGAATGTTTTTAATGAAAATACTTCGCTCGAAAGAAAATTGATTGAAAAAGAAAATAGTTATTCATTCATCCAGACCGAGTATGATCAATTGAAAACAGAAATCAAAGAAATTGAGATTGAAGCTTCCAAAGATAAAAGGGATTTAAAATTAGCTAATTCTGAGATTGAAAGATTGCAAAAATTGATTAAAGAAAAAGATAATCAAGTCAAGTCTTCAAAAGATGAAAAAATATCTTTGATGGAAGATTTGAACAACAGTAAAATTGAAATTGATGAAGCTCAAAATGCATTGAAAATTTCTAATAGTTGTAAAAATGAATTAGATGATCGTGTTGAGTTTTTCAAAAAAGAGGTTTCCAAATATCAAATCCAAATTACTGAAATGAGTACCGTTCTTACAGAACAACTTTCTGCGGTTGATGAAGCAAATAGAGAAATTGAAAGACAAAATGATTATTTACAAAAATCTGAACAGAAAATTGAATCTTTAGAAGGAAAGGTAAAAGAGATGGCTGAACAAGAAAATTCCACAAAGAAAGTTTTGAATCTGAAAAAATTGGAATTGCAAGATTTAGAGGATAAATATGATTTGTTGTTGAAAACGAGTTCTGAGCAAGATAAACAGAAATCCAAGTCTTTGAAAAGTAAGACTGATGAGATCAAAAATTTGAAGTTAACAAATGATGAAAATGAAAAAGTTATTAATAATTTAGCACTTGAATTAAGAGACACAAGATCAAAATTGAGTACTAAATTCAAAGAGATTTCTGTGTTGGAGAAGAAGGTTGAAAATAGTAGATGTTTGAGCACTGAGTTTTTAAAGCATCGTATGTTGGTACAAGAACTTGAACAACTATTAACCCAATTGTTATCTGATATACTCTCCAAACTTGAAGGAATTATTGATAAGGAATCCATTGATCTTGTAAGAAAAGCATTGATTGAAAATAATGAATTTGATGATTTGAATGTTTCTTCTGATAACAAAATTACTGAAAGTTATATTAAAGAAGAAAGAACTGTTGAGAAATTTCAAACAGTTTTCTTGTATGTTGAAGGTTCAGTTGATTTGATTCGTGATGCCTATTTGAATATTTTGAACAAGAAAAGGGAGAGGGAAAGACAAGCTTCCAAATCAAACAATAGTGATATCGTGGTTGCATTAGAACGTACTTTAAATATTCAAACAGAAAGACTGAAATTGGCAGAATCTAAGTTGATTGAATTGGAGAATTATATTCATAAGAATGGTATAAAATTAAATACTGACCATAATGAAAGAAATAGTGTCTCTTTTACCCCAAATCTAAGAAAACAACGAACTTTTACTGGGCCAGGAACAGCCTCATCCTCTTCAGTCTCACAAGTGAATCAATTTAGTTCAGATAATAATCAATCAGTTCGAGTCAAATCTAAAAATCATGGATCTAATGCGACTTTAAGAATGAACAAAAAACAACTAAGTAATGAAGTCAATAGAATACTCAAAAAAGCTGAGGAAAACAATAATAATATTAATTACAGTAGTACAGATCAATATTCAAGTTCATGAATAATCTTAACTGAAGGGTTAGTTATAAATAGAAATAGAATCCTTAGTTTTTTCAGTTCAACTGTAGCTTCTTATAAACCTCTTTCATAAAAACTTTGAATCATACCAACTTCATTCTCTTGATACTCTTTTAAGACAACTTTACCATCTGCAATCTCGGTGTTTGCTTGAACGTATTGTTTTCTTGGTAATCTTGCTTTCAAAACGGTATCTCTAAATTGAGCTAATTCTGGAGTAACGGTTGATTTATCAATGAAATATTTGGAACCATTTTCAGAATCACCTGAAGCTTTATAGATATGTAAATGTCTTAAATAATCTTTGATGGCTTCATGACCAATAGTATAAATTTGTTCTTCATTCAAATCAACATATAAATCACTAAAATCTTCTTTATTATGAATCAATTTAACAATACCTGAGTTCAATAAAGTTTTCAAAATTGAAAATCTTGCTTGCATATGAGGTTGACCCCATTTAGCAGTAGCTGGATCCCAAAATTCTAAAGCTAATAAGCCAGCTCTTGACATTTGTAAATATGCTGAATAAATTATGGCCTTTTGATCTTGTTCTGTTTTGAAACCAAAAATTTCTAATAATTCTTTGTTTGTGATCAAATATAATGCAATGACCTCAGCTCTACATTCTTCATAAGCACCAGCTAAAGAACCAAATTTTGAACCCCAATATTCACCTTTTTTGTAGAAAGTTTTGATTGGTTGATCGTTCAATCCAATTGGCGGATTTGTATGATCATAATTGAAAGAACCATCTTGTAATTCACTTAATAATTTACCTGATCCATGACCCAATAATTCATGAATACCAACTTGAACTTCAAAAGAATCGTTTCTATATTTATTGAAAATCTCAAAATCTTTTTTATGATTAATAAAAGTGATTGGTTCATTTGATGATTTTGCATTTAGAATATTACCTAATGAAACGTTTTTAAAACCAATAGTTAATCTAATATCATCATAATTTGGGATATTGATACCTGCAGGAATTCCACTACCAGCAAAAGTTAAAACTTCTAAAGATGTAAAATCAGGTGCTTGAAATTTATCTTTTTCAAAATCTTTTGACCATGGTAATAATTTAATAAACTTTTCTGCATTATTAACTAAGTTTTGGAACTTTTTTGTACGTTCTTTATTTTGAATTGAAACTAATCCTTCCCATTCACCAACAACACCACTTGGTTCTCTATAAGTTTCAATGAAACCGATGTTTGTTTCGATAACTGGGGATAGATCTTTAACCCAGTATTTTTGAGATTCTTTATGATCTTCAATTGATCCATTTTTAAAAGACTTGATGTATGAATCAATCATTTTAATTTGAGTTTCATTTGCTGCAAATTTTTTAGCATTTGATAACGCTTCAATAATTTTTGTGAATTCTTTTGAATGATCACCAAATTTAAACGTGATTGTGATTCCATCCTCTTCAATTTTGTTTGGGTATCCAAGTGTATTTTCAGTTGATTCAGACGCAATCAAAATTTGAAACTCGGTTGATGAAAGTTTATTAATACGAACATTTTCAAAATAAATTTTATATGAACCAAGGATTTTTTTCAAAAGAACCATATCTTCTTTTGAAACATCACCAAAATAATAAGCTGATTTATGACCTTCATTTGGGAAACCTAATAATGCAGTTTTAGCATCAATTTGGAAAATTTCATTTGAAATCTTATCAAATAATTTCAAATCAGAACCAGATAATTCAACAATTGATTTGAATTCTTCTTGTGATAATTGTGGGACAAATTTTGTGTCACCAAATGATTTATAATTACCCAAATTACTTAAGAATTGGGACGCGTATTCCAAATAATGTTTCAAAACAGTGTCGTCGACTTTCAAAGTGGAATAATCACCTTTAACATTCCCATGGATTTGTAAGATTAAATCAAAAATGGATTCTGCTTCATGAGAAACTTGTCTTAAAACAATTCTGGAACCGTAATGGCTAGCTTTGGAGAAATAATGAGCGTATTTCTGTTCATTGTCAGTCAATTGTTGGAAAAAATCATTTGCCGACAATGAAACGATTGGAGCTTTTGAATCTGCGTAGAAATTGGCTGGGTTAAAAGAAGAGGACATTCTTGCTGCGTGTTTCTTGTGAGTAGGCTGTCTCAAAAGCTGTCTGGGTATCAATTGAGCAAGTTTATTAATATTGAACATCAATTGATTTAGGTGGCAAATAATTAGAAAAATAATTTCCTGGTGATCAAATTACAAAATATCATGAAGATTTAACATAAATACTTGAATGCGTACATTTTTATTACTCAATTCGGAAGTCAACATTTTCAAAATTCTGTTTCTTTAATAAATAAGCTATTTTAACCAAAATTGCAATCTTTAACCATCAGTTAAGATCTACACACTTTTGAGTCAAAAATCTTTCTCTTTCCAACTTGAAATCCAACTTTTTCCTTTAAATTTCTCACCAAAAAAGCAATTTTCAGGCACAATTATTCAAAATTCACTTGCAGTATAAAAAAAAAATTGATAAGTATTTTATTTTCTCCTTAAAATTGTTTCTCCTACATTAAACAAGTTTGCTGCTGTTATTGATAATTCAGATCAAATATTCAACTGCATTAATTTATTAACTGACTGAAATTCAATTACTTGTTGTTTGTTTGTTTTTCCTTCTTCCTCATCCTTAAAGATCAAAAAGATTAAATTTTGAAAATGGTGGCAATCAATAAACTCCTTCTTTCACTCTCAATCCTAACCACAGGTTTAAATGCAGCATCTTTTTTTCAATCTACCGATCAATCAAGTATTAAAAACCTACCAGATGAAAAACCAGTTCCTGGTGATTCTCCAGTGGCAATTTGTGATATTACAGAACCTCAAATTTTAGAATTAAAAAGTGTTACAATCACACCAAATCCACCATTACGTGGAGCAAATTTAACTGTTCATGCAAAAGGTATCTTAAGTGAAAAAATTGTAGAAGGTGCTTATGTTGATGTTGATGTTAGATATGGGTATATTAAATTAATTTCTCAAACTTATGATTTATGTGAAGAAATTCAAAATGTTGAATTGACTTGTCCGTTAAAAGCTGGTGTTTATGATTTAGTTAAGACTGTTGAGTTGCCAGATCAAGTTCCACCAGGTAAATATGTTGTTTATGCTAGAGCTTATACCAAAGATGATGAGTTCATTACTTGTATTACGGCCACTGTTGTTTTCACTGTTGATTCATGGAGGATTATTAGTTAGGCTTGGTGGTTGATTGATATCAAGGTAATGGGTTGGTGTTTCTGTGTTTTTAATTTTATGATCTTATTATAATAATGGCTAATAAATAATATTAATTTCAATAGATATTTTGTGCTTTTCATTTCAACTACAGTAGATTTGGAAAAGAAAAAAAGATGCTAAATTATGATGCTAAATGATATGCTAAAAATAAATAGAACTGATATGCAACTAGGTGAAATATTAATTAGAATTGGAGTTAGATGATGATGCATTTAAAAGGCTGCTTGTTGCTTTTGAATCATCATCTTCTTGAATGATGTTTAAAAAATCATTATTATGAAGTTGGTTATTCAATTCGAATTCATTTGAATGAAAACTGTTATAACCATTATTTGATGATGAAGATGCTGGCTCATTATTGACATTACTGTTTAAATTATATTTAATAATTTGAAACCTTTTATAAATTTTCTTCATTTGCCATTGTTTAGGAATTAATGGTAAAAATCCATGTCTCTCTTGATATGACTTGATTTTCAACATTAAAATAATCAACACCCAATAAACGTTATAACTAATCACTGATCCATATGTGGCTGTATTATTCCAACCAAACAATGCATTTAGAAGCATCCAACCTCCATCATGAATCCCACTACAACAATTTACATGCCAAATCACATTAGTGACATCGTATGAGCCAGGTCCGTTGCCAATTTCAGTCATGTCTTGTCCATTACAATCTCTAACGTACTTCTCCAGTTCAAAAAACCAAACTCCTCTTGACATTAAACCTGCTGAGACAATATATAAAATAACTGTTGCCACTATTAAAAAATATTGTAGTTTCATTTGATTCCCACCTTTATATATGGATATACCAATGATGACACCAATAGATACGGCTAGAAGTATACTTAGTGGGATTGAACTGACTGGTTCTGATGCAGTAACACCAGTAATCACAAAAATTGCCTCTAAACCTTCTCTCAACAATGTGACTAGTGGCAAAATCATCAAAGAATATTTCTCATTTATTCTTTTAAACCAACTTTTCTGTCTTTGAGTTGTGTGCAGAACATGAGCTTGAGCATCAATTGGTGTATTATTATTATTATTAGTTTCATTATTATTCTGAGTTAATTCATTATTAACCTCTTCATCAACCACTGCATCAATATTCTTTTGATTAAAATACATGTTGATATTAGCCCCGAGTTTAGACTTCCATTTCATAGTCATTGTATTAATTCTTAATAAAGAAACACCCATAATGGAAATAATCAAAGAAGATAAAACAGAAAACAACGCCTCCCAAATTCTTTCATAACGAGTCCAATAATTTTCTCCAATCAAATAGAATAAAGCAATGAAAACAGCACCAATTAATAAACAGATACTCAATCCCAAGATGGCACCGATCCAAACTTGAAACTTGAATTTTGATAATAAAGGATTTTTGGAATCAAAATTTTGTTTAAGAAATGAGAGTAATATTGAAATAACGATCCCACTTTCGAATGTCTCTCTCAAGAGCACAAAAAACACTTTAAAACTGAAGATCTGGTTCGTCATTACTCTTTCCCCCTTATCAGTTCTGCTGTTGTTGTTGTTGTTGTTGTTAATTAAGATTAGATATAAACATGTTTTTATTTTTAATTATGGAGAAATTAAAGAAAGGAAAAGGCGGGTAAAGCTGATATTGAAGTATTTAATGATTAAAACAGTTGGAAGAGACATAAATAGCGTGTATTTTCATAGCATTTCATAACAAAATTGAAGGTTGAAGAGTTTATTTGATGGCAATAAACTGTTTACCTTTGGAACTGTCAGCTAAAGCTTGTTTAATCAACTCCAAAACTTGTTCGTCTGAAAACTCATCGAATTTCCAAACTTTCTCATGAACATCGAAATTGATCAATTTCTTCTCCTGGTAAAGCTTGATAACAGCCTTCACAGTGTCAATCTTGTTTTGTGGATCTTTAACGGCATTAGCTGTGACCCAGTATCCAATTGATTTCAAATTTTTGAAAATAAATAATGATGTTGGTAATGTCACTGGTTGTTTGGACATACCACCATATGTGATGAATGTAGCATCATTAGCCAGTTTACGAGCAATCCCAGAGCCTGATTTACCTCCGACCGAGTTCAATGCTAATTTGAGTTTACCTCCAGTTAATTTCTTAATTTCAGCAGCAACTGAACGATCAGCATTTTCATCCTCAGTGATGACTTTGGTGGCACCTAATTTAGTCAATTTCTCAACAGTTTCAGATAAGTTTGGTCTGTCTCTAATAACACTAAGGACATTGATACCTTTAGCCTTAGCAATTTGAGTGACAAGCTGAGAAACAGCACTGGTTCCTGCATTTTGCACAATCCAGTCACCTTTGGTAACACCATAGTTATTAACTAGTTGATATGCAGTACATGGATTAACAGAGATGGTGGCACCTTCCACGACGGATAAATCATTAGGAATAAAAATCAAATCTTCTTCATTTGCAACGTTATGGGAGGTCCAGGTACCAAAATTACTGTGTATAGGAACAACACGATCACCTTTCTTAAATTTTGTCACTTGATCTCCAGTTTCAACAACCTCGAATAACCCTTCGTTACCTGCAATTGCAGAAGGAGTTTCCCCTGTTTGGTATTTCAACGAAAACTCTGGTCTTGAAGGATAAACACCTTCCAACTGGTTGATGTCTGAAGGATTGACTGGGAATCCGAGTGACTTGAGAACAACCTGTTTGTTCTGGGCGTCTGGAATGGTGTATGAGTGGACTCTGATAACTTCTGAAGGGACTCCATAAGAAGAATAAATGACTGATTTTGCGGTTGTCATTGCTCTAGTTTGAGATAAAAACAATTTGTAGGAATTCAATTGTAATTGTTTTGCAGCTGTTTGATGTGTTGTTCTGATCATTCTTGTGATTCTAGCAGCTCTTGGTTTGGGTTTTGTTTTACTTTTAAAATTGTTGAAATTTGTTGAATTTTTCAATATTGGAATAGAAATAAAAATAAACAAAATAAACAAAATAAACTGCAATTGAGTAAACAGAAGGAAAGAAACAAAAGAAGAAGAATGAGCTCACTGCGCACCAAGAAGATGAACAGTGTGGCCACCCAACCAGCTGCTTTGCAGAAGAACACAAGCACACAGCCAGTGGATCTATCCTCAACAAGAAAGTCGCTCAGATCTACAACTAAAGAACTCTCGAAATCTTTCATCAATCTCACACCAAGAAAGAGATCACTTGCACTCAAATCCAATACTACTGTTGATAAAGACACTGCTGCTAAACCAGTCACCTCTGTCCCACCAGAAAAGTTCAATGTGGTCAAACACGTGAAATCATCCACAAAACTGAACACTAATACCAAATCAGTCTTTAATCCAAAACAACAGGACAAGATTAAAGATAAAGAAAATATACTGGATGACACCACAAATATTAAAGACCTAGATCCAACATTAAAAAACACACTGTTTGAATTTCCAAACACAAAGATCCTTTCTTTTGAAATTCTTGATGATAATGAAAATGAGGAAAAAGGCCGTTTATTGGGTTTAGGGAAGTTTGAAATCTTCCAATTGCATCAGAATAAAGTCAGTTATCTACAATGTGGGAAAGTCATTCATCCTATTTTACCAAGACTTAAAATTCTTAAAGTATCTCATAATCAATTCATTCTACCTTTATTAAATCCAGAAAGATATTGGAGAATTATATTACAAACTGAAGATACAACAGTAATGGATAATTTACAATCTTGTTTTCAAAATATTTGTCAATTCAGAAACCTGGTTATTAAAGAACCAATTAAGGAATCTGTTACAGATAAAGCTAAAAAAATTGAACAACAATTACAATTAGAATCTCAAACAACAAAATCAGATTTGAACAACAACATCAATTCTATTCCAGATATAAAAACCATCAATAAAGATCCAATAATACCAAACTCAACTTCATCAACATCTTTAAACACAATCAACACTAACTTGGCATGTATGGGTTTAGAATCAAATTCAATAAATTCATCAAACACTCTGGATATCCTATTAGATGAATTCGATGGTCAATCATCTACACATTCATCATCTCGTTGTTCATCAACTACGAAAAAAGACATTACAAATACATTAATCACCACACATGATGATTCATTACGACGTGAAAAGGCAATTGAAGAAGAAATTAGTAGTAATAGTAGTGTTATTAATAACAACACTCTTTATTTTACACCAGAACCTTCTATTATTGAACATGAACAATCATTTTTTACAAATTCAATAAACAACAGTTTAATTATTTTAAATCAAGCTTCAACACCATCATCAGCTGCTGCATCATTGAAAAAGGGTAAATCAATAAACCAAAAAAATTCATTGGTATTTGATCAATCAATTTTATCCAAATCATCACATTCTACATCATTATATACACAAGAATCCAGTTGGATGGATCCAATTGATGGACCAATATTATCAACCCCTAAAAAAGATGATGCAACAAAATATATTTTATTAAATTTAAACCCTCATAGAAAATCAACTCCAATTCAAGATTCAAAAAATAAAAAGATACAAATTTCTGAACCATTATTTAATTTATCAAAAGAAAAAAATGATAATAAGCGGTATTCTTCTTATGATATTTATAATATTCTACAAGATGTTGATGATGATTTTTCTCCTCAAGAAAAAGGTTTAGTAACTGGTTTTATTAAATCATTTTTTTAATTCTAATAAACATTAATTCATTTATACGTCAGACATGATTTTTGTATTTACATCAATTTATATCATTACTATACATAAATATAAGTCTGTTTCTTCTTTTGTTTTTTTTTCTTTTTTGGATTAATCAAATTTATAATTGTGGAGCACCTGGAACTGGGTTTCCATTAGCATCAAGTAATCCTTGTTGCATCATAGCCAATTGTTCAGAACCAGCGGTTTCAAAAGTCAAACCAACACCAATTTTTTGTTGAGATTTTAATTGATCAATTTCACCACAAAATAAAACTGAAACAGTTGGTAAAATTCTTCTTTCTAAAAATGCTCCAACTTTACCATTTGAATCAATTTGACCTCTGAAAACTGATTGACGGAATTCATATTTAGCACCAATAGTAGTTGTACCATCAAAAACAGCTTGAACAGAATCAACAGTTGGAATCAATTGAGTAGTTAATTGAGTTTCAATACCTGCTTCAACTGAATCAGAAACTTTTTTCCAAAAAGATGAAATTATTGCTCCATTTGCTTGTAATTGTGCAGATGCAATCCATGGGCCAGCGTTATAACGAGCAGCATAAGAAACAGCAGCATCAGCTGGCATTGAAGGTTGAGCAGAATAAACAGTTTCTAAACCAATAGAAAATTTTGGAGTAATTGATTGTAATAATGAACCAACTGCAACACCGGTGAAATTACCATCATCAAGGAAAGAAGGGTTTAAAGCTTTGAAATTGAATGAGAAATCAGAACCTTGGAAATCTTGTTCTAATTGTAACATAGTTGGTTGACCTTTAGCCATTTGTAAAGTAGCTTTTGAAACATTATTTTTATCCCAACCATAATTAACACGACCAGAAACTGAAAATTCGTTATCAACGTTACCTTGAGCAAAAAAATTATCTGATGCATATAAAGCACTAAAAGCATAAGGTGGGATAGTTTCAGAACCAATGGAAAAAGTATGTGAAGTTTGGAAAGCAGGGTTCATTGAGAATGCTTTATTTAAATCTGCTCTTAAACCGGTAAAAAAATATTGATTCAAGAAGACATCTCTTGAGACTTCTTTGTTTAAATTTTCCATTGTACCTGGGTTAGTTAAATTTAAAGAACGTCTATGTTCATGAACATTATTATAAACATTGTTTAAATATGAAAAAATTGGGTTTGAAGACCAGAAACCAGATGTGTTTTGGCTGTCGGTTGGGACACCTGGAAACGCAGTCAATTTTGATAAGTCTCCTAGGGGCAAAGGTGTTGGAGCAGACATCTTTCAGTTCTTTTTGATTCTTTTGCTTTAATTGTTGGTTTAGAAATTTATATTGGAAAATTTTGATAAATTTCGTCGAATTGTGCGGGAAGCAAGTTGCCCGGTCGTAAAGGTTTTATGTAGATTTGAATTGGAGAATGCAAAGAAATGGGCTTTTTGAACGAGAAGAGAGTTCTTTAAAATGGTTTGAGATGTAGAACGTGGTGTTGGTAGTGGTGGTGGTGAAATTTGTATGTTTTTTGGATAATTTTTGAGCACAGTTTTACAATAATTAAAAAATCCATTGACTATTGATATTCAGCAAAAAAAAAAAAAAAAAAAAAAAAAGAGAGTTGAAGTAGTTGTATCATTATCCTGTTGCTGTGATTGTTTAAATGTATAATGATATTTCATTTTCCTTCATTTCTTTTATTTCTTTTCACAATTGTTGTAATGAAAAAAAAAAAGTTGGCTCTATTGATCTATGAATGTAGCAGAAAGTAAAGCTTTCCAACAGCCAAATTGGTGAAATATTCATCCAAAAAAAGTTATGGAAAATGCATACCATTATTAACTGAGTGTTTTATTGCTTTATTTCAATGAAAATTAAATTAAATTGAACCATAATAGTTTCAGTGCATCCTTATACTTAGAGGGTTATACTCATATATCAGTCATTGCAGAATCACCTTTATTCTCACCTTGATTCGTCTCATTGGTTACTGATACTTCTTCTGCTTGATCTTTTTCTGTGGAATCTTTAGTTAATTCAACATCTTGGAGTTGTTTAACCTCTTCTTGTTTAAATTGAGTTAAGTCACCTAATTTCTCTTCAACCAACTGTTTAAACAATTTTAGCGATCTACTCTTCAGCTCAATATTCTTTTGTAGCTTCTCCATTCTCGAACTTCTATCTTCTGGAGTTTCATCTAATCCCTCAATTGAACTCAAAATCTCACGAGCTTTGTTTAATCGTACCCTAATAGGACCAGCCTGGTATCTATGTTAGTCTTTTTTTTTTTCCAACTGTGCTAGTAGTGTAGTGTAGTGTAGAAACGTACTGCATTATCAACGTCTTTTGGTAGAAGACGACCAGAATGAACATCTTCGATTATGTCCAAAAGAAGCGGGAGAACTTCGATGTTTTGCAATTGTGTTATTGGAGAAGACATTTGTTTTTTGATCTTTCTGTTTGCTTTGTCTATTCTATTTCTTCCGACTTCAGCAGTTCAAGTTGTAGTTAATTTGGTTTATTTTACTTAAAATCTGAGTTTTTTTTTTTTTTTCTCAAGTACTGTAGATATAGATAGATAGTACAACAATAAAGATTGAAAATAAAGTATGGAATTTGTTTAATTATATAGATTTGTATATCAGTTAATAAGAGTTAGACAGAATATAATATAATACAATCAGTGGATTTTATGTGATAGAATTTTCTAAAACTTCCCTTTCAACAAGTTCTTAATCATATCACGACCAGTCAAATAAGCTGTTAGACCAAAAGAGTAGAAATCCAAGTTAGAAGTAGCCACATCCAAGAATCCAAATGGTAACATTGAAGGGATCCATCCTTGGGCCAATTCCAGTGCAAATGCACCAGATGGCATGGCATATTGGGTCACATGGAACTTTTTCATATGGTTAGTGTCACCAGGTTTATAAACTTCTGGGAATAAGGCACCTGGAGGAGCACTTAATTGTTCCCCTGTTAAGATGGTGAAATAATCATCGGCATAATGAACACCTGAATGGCCTTCTGTTCCGGTAGCTGTACCAAAGAAAATCAAGTATTCTGAAATAGAAGCATGTAATATAAACATGGTACCCATAGCACCACCAGCCATGTTGAAAACCCAATCATCAAAATTCAAAGGATTGATTAAGTCACTGCCATAAACGTCTATTAATGACGAGGCCAAAGTTTCCATAATAGCAGTGGTGTTCCCATCTGGATGTAAATTGATGGCTTCGTTACTCAATTTGTTTAAAGTCTGCCAGTCAAAAATGTAATTTTGCGGAAGCCAATATTTGAACAGTAATTCTGCAATTATAAACAAAACAACTGGAGTGGACCACCAAATCAAATTCATTTCTTCTGTTTCTTCTTTTCCTTCTTATATCTATTTAAAACGAGTGTTGTTGTTGGTAAAGAGAGAAATAAATTATGTACTAAAAAATAATTTTTTATACTGAAAAGTAAACGAGAAAAATAAACGAATTTTGAAATAAAAGACTGGCAATAATTTGGATTATTGAACGATATTGAGCGGTTTTCAGACAACTTCAAGCACTTCGTTTAGATATCTCTAATAAACCAGCAATCAAAAACAGTCGCAGGAGTCAAAAGATGGCATCAAAAGCTTTACTACAGCTCAATTCCATTGCAAACAACCACGAATTATCATCTTTCACAAAACAACAAACAGTGCTGCAGTTATTGAACGATAGTTACGTATCTCAGTCAATAGATCAGATCAAATTCACTGTGTCTGCTTTAATCAAACAGCAACCAAACAATATCAACATTAAACAAATTCTATCTGATTTTATTTCCCAAATTTCAGATGATTTACAGCAAGATCAGAGTTACAAAACACAAGTTTATTTACTGTTGATTGATATATTTACGCCACCAACAACATTGCTAAACAGCTCGTTGATCCAAGTGGTGTTTAAACTAAGTGAGATTTATCAATTACAACAACAACATTTAAAAAACTTATCATTGTTGAAAACCATTCATTTTGATTCAATTGTTGGGGAATTTAACAATATTTACAAATTTAATGTTTTCAAAATTGATGTTAGTTGCCGAATTGTCAAAACATTAATTGAATTAGAATTGTTTGAAGATGCAGAATCTTATATTTCAAGAATCTATTCCTTACTAATAGAAACTTGTTCCTTACAACCACACGAACCAGATGACAAGTTGATAATGAGTTCACTGCGATTAATTATTAAAGTTTTGGTTCAATTGCAAAAAATTGGTGATTTAACTACAAAATTATTAAATTTTAATGAAATTCATAAAATTCCAGAGTTTTATAATACTATAGTGGAATTATCCATATTATGCCCATATGATAAATTAAAACATAAGATAATGGAACAAATTGTATCAACTGGTATTTTGAGCACCCAATCATCATCATCATCATCAATCTTGATTGAAGTTTTCAATAAAATCTTGAATAAAAAAATCATTTATTCAAATGAATTATCTAAACTATCAACAATTTTTACCACATCAGATTTAAATCAATTAAATAAATGCATTGTGGAATCAAATTTAATATCATATAAATCATTTTTTGCAAATTTCGCTATTAAAAATTTTGCTAAAAATTTAAACCTTAATGATGAATTTTGTTTAAATATAATTAGTGAATTGATTAGAAATGAAGGAATTGATGGGAAAGTTGATGATATTGATCAAATCGTTTATTTTGAACCAGAGGAAGAACAAGGTTTGAAGAATTGGAATGGGATGATTTCAGAAAGTTTTGTTGCGTTGGATGGGATTGTTGATAAGATTAAATTTAGTACAAGTGTTTAATATTAGTTAGTTATAATAATATGAGATGATTATTTATTATTATTATCTACTATGTATGTATGTTTCTAGAGGTATTAATTCGAACTGATGAGTGATAGTTGAATTAATGATTTTGCTGCTCCATAAGAACCTGGAGTTGAAGAATATAATTTTTTAGTTGGACTTGACATGATTAAATCTCCATTATCATCTGTTTTTGATTTTGATTTGATTGGGGTATGATATTTATTGTTTAATTCGGTATTGTTATTGTTATTGTTATTATGAACTAAATCCTCAATTTTTAAAGATCTTTGTTGTGTATAATTATTATCAGTATTGTTTTTAGATAATAATGGGAAAGATAATGAACGTAATTCTGTTAAAGGATGATTATATTCTGATATTCTTGATAATGCAGATGATGAAGGTTTAAGGATTGGTTGGATCAAATTTAAAGAACTGAGGGAACTTAATGTAATTTTGCTTGATTTGTTATTATTAAATTTTTTAGAATTAGATGGTTTGGAAACTTTTGTGATTGGAGTGGATGCAGCTAGTAATGAAATATGACGTTTTGAAGAAGGTGTGTGTGTTGTAGTAGTTGGTTTGGATTTTGGTTTGAAAGTTGGTTTGCAAGTTGGTAATGAAATTTTGTCATCTTTGTTCAAGATCTCGGTGATCGGAGTTTTAGTTTGGTGGGTTTTCACTTTGTAATAAGCCAGTTGTAGTTTGAGCTTGAGTTTAGCAATATCGTGTTTTGCTTTGTTTCCTTTAGTTTCAGTTGGCTGTGATGCTGTTGTTGTTGTTGTTGTTGTTGTTGTTGTTGTTGTTGTTTGAGTAGCTTTGTTTTTCAAAGTTGTTGCGTGTGAGTTGATGGAGCTGTCTGATAGAGCAGCAAGCGGTTGTCTGGACATCTTGCTTCAGCTTCAGCTTCTTCTTCTTCAGTTGTCTAGCAGAACAATAAATAAAATAAAATAAATAACGAAAGAAAACAAAATTTCACCAAAAACCAAACATTAAACAGAAACAGCAAAACAAAAACAAAAACAACGCGGTGAAATTTTGTTTTCTGAAATTTATGTATGACGACACAGTTGACTACAGTCGCGAGTAGTTACTAGTTAGTAGTGGTGTATTTTATAATTTATAATTTATAAGGTAGAGAAACCTATAAAGGAATAGCCATCGATTCAACCCACTCGGGCATCTGGCTTATCACTCTCTCTGTAATCAGCTCGTGTCTGCCAGCAGCAACTTTCAGCACAAGCTCATTCAACTCAGCACTCCCCAAAATATCAACATGTTCTGCTGTTTTGGCTCCTCCTCTAATATCAAATCTATCTGGATCATGCTTCATTTCTACAATCTTCACCGTGGAATTCCCTGGATTATAATTTGTTGAAGTTTTCCATTTATGACACATCGCATGGGTTAATGTAGGTAATGTCCCATCTCCATCTGTGAAAAACACTGAAGATCCATCATTTCTAAATGCAATGGAAATATTCAATCTACTTTGTTCTTTATTTGCTTCTTCTTGATAAACATATGCACGCTCCGTTGGTTTACCAACTCCATAAAAACAATATATTTTCAAATCTGGTGCATTAGGTAACGCAGCCTCTAATGGATTACTCCACTTACTGAAATTATCCTCATTAGCTTTCAATTCTTCAATAGTATTAGAAATCCCATATGAATAATGTTCTAATGTTCTATCTGAAAACCATTTAGGAGAATTATCTAATATAAATTCAATACTTTCACTCAAACTTAAGTTTCTCCCAGAAAAATCACCAATGGTTTTATCAAATGAAATAAATTTACCAAATGTATCATCATGAGCAATTTCACTATTATTAGAAGAAATTGTTAAAGAATCTTCCACTGAACCTGCTAAATTCCCCCAAACAACATCACCACCTTTTGGTAACATACTTGCAATACCTCCAAATGTTCTCAACATATCTAATCTTTCCCTTCTAGAGAAAAATTTCTCTAAACCATAAATTGCCAAAGCATTTAATTGAACTGTATCTTTCATTTCACCTGATAACAAAGCTGGAATGGCCTTTGGAGCTCCCAACATTGACCCTGAAATATCAATAAAAGAATCAATGTGTGTATTAACCCAATTCTTCCCTCCATTACCAAAATGTTTTCCTTCTGCTTCTACCCATTTCATGAAATAATAGGCAACTTGAGATCCCATTGAATGTGCAACAAGTACAACTTTTTCACCAGTTAAATCATGCTGGATTTCAATTTGACATTTTAAAGTTGAAAAATATTTATCTCTTCTTTCCAGATCCAAATATGATAATCTCCAATCATAAGCAGCTGTAACCATTTTATTTGGTTCATATCCAATTACTGATAAGTTTTGCAAGATTTTATTCCAAATCCAATACCCAGTAATGAAAAAATCAGCAGCTTCAAATCCTTGTGCAGATCTAACTTTAATTCCTTCTGGATCTAATCCAGTATTTTCATCCAACATTATATGTTTTAACCAACAAGTTTTATCTAAAAACATTGTTCTTAACATATACATTGACCCCCATAATCTTTTCCTAAAATGTGCTTGTGAAGGACATTCTTTAGTTCCTTCAATGCTCCAAGATTCCAAACCTGTTGAAATAACACCAGGTATCATAACAACAGGATGTTTAGCCTTTAAATTTTGTTCAGTAACCATTGCTTTCCCCACTGCGAAATCTTCACTAAAATTAATTCGATCTCCAGGTTTACGACTAGTTATATCACCAATTATATTTTGTAAGCCAGATGGAATCATATCTTTCCAATCATCAAAATAATCTTGTAATGATTCAAATGTAACAAATTTATCTAATTCTGAGGTCATGTCTGGTTTTGCACCAAAATAAAGTGCAAATAGGATACCAATAATAGCACCAAGTACAAATATAAAACGTTTTGAATCTTTAGGGAATCGTTTCTTGTGATGTTTTTTATGTTTTGTTGTATTATGTTTTGATGATTTTGAAGATTCAATTGATTCTGCTGTTGGTTCTTGTTCTTGTTCTTGTTCTTGTTCCTCCTGGTTGTCAGGTATCAATTCGTTAGTTGTTTCATTTTCCAATTCATCTTCATGTGCAACTTGTTTGCGTTTTGTGGGCATTTTATATCAAAGTTGTTTGCTCCCTTTTTTATAGGTTCTATTTGACACAGAGTGTTTTTTTTTTAATATTGTTTTAAAATATTTTATTTCAAGCTTTAATATTTAAATCAAAAACAACAACAACAACAAAATGATTAGATCAACTATCAATTCATGGAGGGAATACCTCACACCAGCCAGCTCAACAACAAATTTCAAAGAAACAGGTCAAATTTCACCAGCTGAATTTGTGGAAGCTGGTGATTATTTAGTGTTGAAATTTCCTACATGGCAATGGTCACCTGCTGCTCCTGGTAAATCAAGAGATTTCTTACCAAAGGACAAACAATTCTTAGTGACAAGAAGAGTTCCATCATATGTGCGTGTGAATCAATATTTAGGAACTGATCTTGATGCAAATGAAACAGTTGATGAAGACGGTTGGATTACCACCGAGACTCCTAGTTATAATACCTCACATCATTCGACTGAGCAGCAAGCAGAGGTGGAAGATATTCAATCAATTGATGATTTAATTGATGAAACAGCAGAAGATGATGATACAACAGAACAACAACAACAACAAATTATTAATCCAAATAAACGGAATTATGATATTTATATTCATTATTCAACAGTTTATAGAGTTCCAAGATTATATTTACAAGGATTTGATAGTAATGGAACTCCATTGGTACCAGAACTAATGTTCGAAGACATAAGTTCAGATTATAAAGATAAAACAGCTACAATTGAAAAAGCACCATTTTTAAATGATGTTGTAATGATTTCTATTCATCCATGTAAACATGCAAGTGTGATGAAAGTTTTAATTGAAAGGGCAATACAGGCTAAAAGGGATAAGTTGGATTTGGAGAAAAATTTATTGGAAGGTGAAGGTTTTGATAAATTGGAGATTAATGAAGAAGAAGAAAAAGATATTGTTAGAGTTGATCAATATTTGATTATTTTTTTGAAATTTATTACTGGTGTTACTCCTGGGATTCAACATGATTATACCATGGATGCTTTTTGAATGCTCTGTGCACTCTGTGCACTCTGTTGTGGTTTAATTATGGAATATGAATGGCTTGGGTAAATAACGAATTAATTTATTAGTGGATAATTTTGTAATTAATTGGTAGTGGATTGATAAGTGTAGTTGTTTGATGGTGTCTTTAATACTCTATTATTAGAAGTAAGTACTCAACGACGTTTAGATCAAATATATTTGTGGCGTTCACTATAAATTAGTATTAATATTAATATTTGTGGAAAGTGAATAACGCTCAATTTGTTGTATTATTTTTTGTTATAAGTATCATCATTAATCACTTGCCACAATATTTAATATTAATTAATTATATTATTATTAATATAAGAATTTTACTAGTAATGTTATCACAAACCCAGTAATTCAATCAAGTAGAACTTCAAATATACACTTTTTTGATCTACTATAGTCGAATTTCCATTAAATTAAAACAATATCAAACAATAGATTTAGCAATAACCTGAAAAAATATTTTTTTTTATGTCATATAAAATATTTCAACAGTGAAAAATTTATAACTATATTCAATATTGATGATTACCAACCAGAATTAAAGAACAGCAAGAGAACAGCAAGAGAACATGGCTCTCACACCAGAGCAGCAGCAGAGAATTGTATGATTTTCCGAAAAGCTAGTTCGGTGGTTAGATTAAATAATAACACTTTTTTTTTTTAGAATGAAAACAGACAGAAGGCATTGGATAGACTCAAGCAGAAAGGACTAGCTAACAGAGTTAATAAACCATTGAATGATAACAACAACAACAGTTCACGTTTATCCATAAACTCCATCAAACTCACTAACGAGCAACGCAAACAGATAGAGGCAAATAGAATCAAAGCTTTGAATAAATTAAAAGAGAAACAATCCAATTTTAGAAACGCTTCACAAAATGCTAATCCATCATTGCCTAAAGTCATTAAACCATCTATTCAAAAACACACTTACATTGATTATGATTTATCAACAATGAAAGACACTAAAGGTGGATTCATTTCTACAGATGCTACCAATGGATCTTCAATATCTGATCCTAATGGTAAAACTTTAGAAGAATGGAAAGCAGAGAGAGTTAGAGAACAACCACCACCAATTGATTTGGCTAGTGCCATCAAATGTTATGAATGCAACACTTATGAAATTAATCAACAATTATGGGATGTTTTCAAATGTCGAGTTTGTAAAAGATGTGAACGAGCTAATCCTGAGAAATATTCCTTATTAACTAAGACTGAATGTCGTGAAGATTATTTTTTAACGGAATCTGAATTAAATGATTTGAGTTTATTACCAAGATTGGAGAAACCAAATCCTCATGGTACATTTAGTAGAATGCAATTGTTTTTAAGGTATCAAGTCGAAGAGTTTGCTTTCAAGAAATGGAATGGACAAGAAGGTCTGGATCAAGAGTGGCAGCGAAGAGAAGAGATGAAGATCAAAAGAAGAGATAAGAAGTATGAGCTCAAGATGAAAGAAATGAGAAAGAAAACTAGAGCTGAAGAGTATAATAGAAGAATCAGAGAAGGGAAGTTTTCAGAAACACATCAACATCAATACTCATCAACCACCTTGGACAAGGGAACAAATGAGGACGGTCTGCCTGTTGTTGTGCGAAGATGTGTGCTGTGTGGGTTCGAACTAGAAGAAATCAGTCTTTAAATTAATTTGTTCCATATTGGGAAGATTTACAGATTAAAAAAATTAACAAAAATTAAAAATAAAATAGAATCTTCAGCCATAAATAAACAGCAGCAAAAGATGGACGAGGAAAGCATCCATAGCTATGTTCCTGAAGAACTCGTCCATCAAAACTTACTCAAACTCTCAAGAAAATCATCTGTGCATTCAGGTTTAAATGCAGGAAACATCCTTGATATAATTTCTGCATCAAATGATGATACCGATGAGTTAACTCCTTTAAGAACAGCAAGATCAAATTATTCAAACTATACAAGAACACGATTTTATCCAGATGAAGATTTCATTGCTCCAATAAGAGTCCCACCTCCATTAATCTCACATACATCAATTCATTCAGAATCATTAATTTTATTCAAATTCTCAATCCCATTATGCATAACATTCATGCTTCAATACTCATTAAATGTCACATCCGTTTTCAGTGTTGGTCATTTGGGGAAAACAGAATTGGCTGCTGTTTCATTAGCAACAATGACTGCGAATATAACTGGGTATTGTTTATTCCAGGGGATATCAACTAGTTTAGATACACTTTGTGCCCAAGCATATGGAAGAGGTGATTATGAAATGGTTGGATTACATTTTTTAAGATGTTGTATCTTTATGTTGTTGATAAATATTCCAATTTCAATAGTGTGGGTTTTTAAAACAAAATTTTTATTAAGTTTAATAATTCAAGATTATAAATTAATTGAATTTGCTTCAAGATACTTATCAATTATTTCAATTGGATTACCGGGTTTTATTATATTTGAAAATTGTAAACATTTCTTACAATCTCAAAACATTTTCCATGCTTCAACTTTAATCATATTAATTTGTGTCCCATTAAACATTTCACTTAATTGGTTTTTAGTTTGGAATGGAAATTATGGATTAGGTTTTATTGGGGCGCCAATTTCTATTGTAATTACAAATTATTTGATGGCTATACTAATCTGCTTATATATTGTATTTATCAATGGATATCAATGTTTATATGGTTTTACTGATTCAAGATTATTTAAAAATTGGCAAAAAATGTTACATTTATCATATAATGGTTGTATTGGAGTATTAAGTGAATGGTTAGCATTTGAAATAATAACATTAACAGCTGCAAAATTTGGTACTGTTACATTAGCTTCTCAAAGTGTTATAACTACAATTTGTATCACATTTTATCAAATTCCATTTGCCATTAGTATAGCTGTTTCAACAAGAGTGGCAAATTTGATTGGTGAAGGTTCTAAAAATGTGTTATTGGTATCAACTAAATCATCCATATTAATTTCAATTTTCATTGGTGCTTTAAATGGTTTAATTTTAATTATTGGTAAATCATCAATTATAAAACTTTTCACTAAAGATATTGAAGTTTTAAAACTTTGTTTGAAAATTTTACCAATTGCATCATGCTATCAAATAGCTGATTGTTTATCTTGTGTTACAAGTGGGATATTAAGAGGTCAAGGTAGACAAAAAATTTCAGCGATTTTAAATTTGATTGCATATTATTTAATTGCATTACCAATTGGAATTTTTTTAAGTTTTTATTGTGGGTTTGAATTTTTAGGGTTATGGTGTGGATTAATGATTGCATTGGTTGTTTTGAGTGTGTTACAAGTTTATGCTATTTGGAAATCCAAATGGGAGGAAATTATTAAAGATTCGATAATTATTAATTAGTTTTATAGTTATTACAGACAATTTTTCTATCATGAAGATCATTAAATTATTATAATAATGTTTTGTATTATTTTGTATTCCTGATACAATCTAAGACAAGGGGGAGACATCGCCTATGTAATGTTCTATATATGTTGTAATTGTTTAATCAACTGGAGTTAATGGAGGTGTAAAATTTGATGTACCAGGTTTAATGAATTTTGCAGAAGGTTTAACTATTCCAATAAATGGTTTATCAAAGAAAATTGCTGGAGAATTACGTCTTGATGATGGAGGTGTTGGTAACATTGTTCTGTTTAAAGTTGGTGAATTTATTGGAGTTAAAGGTTGTCTTATTATCGAAGATTGTAATGGTAAATGAGATTTTGGGTCTTGATGTTGTGGTAGATAATATTGATGTTGTTGTTGTTGGTGTGATAGGAATTGTTGTTGTTGATATAATTGTTGCTGTTGCTGTTGTTGTTGTTCGTTTGATTTGATGAATGAATGTAGTATTGAACCATAAAATTCTTCCACGCCAGCAAATTGTGAATAATAATTCAATATATAATCTGAAGAGTTTAATATTTTATCAATGATCAAACTTGAATAATAATTGACATTAATACCAGACATTAAATCATCTGGTACTATTAAATCCATTGAAGATTGATAATCAGGTCTAAATTTTTGCAAAATATTTAAAAGTATTATTGATAATTGAGCAGGATGTAATTCAATAGTTTTAATCTCAAACAATGATATTTCACTTAAAAATCTTTTAATATTAATCAATTCAATTTTGGATTGAATTGAATCATTGTTATTATTTAATTCCAATTGAATCAAATTATTTTCATAAGAATTGAGCAACCAATTATTTAACTGTGGTTCAACAACATCCCAATTCAAAGTATCCAAAATATGTTTTTCCATTTGAGTAAACATACCTTCATCAATTACCACTGAATCATCAACACCAAAAATATTTGAATGATTACACAATATAACTAGTTCATTCAATCTTGGGATTCTTGCTCTTGGATTTGGACCATAAAATCTTCCACCGGTGGGAACATTGGTGTTGTTTATTATATGATTACAACCACCATAAGTTTTAGCACTCAACCATAAACATGCACATAGCACCAATTGAGCTTGATTTTTCAAAACAATTCTTTTTGAGCAGTATCTATCAAACAATTTCACAGCTTGGTAGAAGATCCCATTGGTGACTTTAGTCTTGACAGAGATTTTAAGCAAGAACTGCAGTAGTGTGGATCTCATCTGATGCTGTTTGATTTCCGGTTGTTGAGCAATCAAGTTTAAGTCAGGTTTGTATTTCAGGCAAGCCTGGTACAACGATGCCGACAGTTCTTCTTTGTACTCGTCTAATTGCACCTGGTGGGCAATGATCTCAGCGTTGGAGAGCTCCAGAGGGTATTTCAACTGAGTGGCAGTGACTTTGAGGCCTAGAGACATTGATTATGGTTGTTGGTGAGTAGCTTGATAACTTGTAAATTGGAATAAGTTCAAGTGAATAGATGGAAGAGAATAGTTTATAAACAAAGACAGAAGAGCGAGTGCCTGCCTAAAATCTGGATTTTGAAAGGTTTGAGCTCCTTCAGCGCACTACTATGTAGTATGTACTAGTGAGAAAGTTGGCCTGCTTGAAGGTGATTTGAGATCTGGAGAGTTTTTGATCTTGCAGGCACGCTATTGAATTGTGCAGCGTGTAGTGCATATTAGTTATTTGATGATTTCGGGAGGTGTAGCTAAAGCATCACTATGAAACTAATACAGCAGATAGATGTCTACTAACTCTATTCACACACCAAGTACCAACTTGATAGCTGTGCTCTACCTCCATTTAAACCCAACTTTCCAGTGGAATCAGAATAACGGCTGACGCACTTTGCTGCAACTGCGACGCGTCTCGAGACTGTTTTGACACGAAAAGCGGTCAAAAAGAAGCTGAAAGTTCAGTTTTTCCAGCAGGCTGCAGAGCAGCTAAATCAACGGAAGAAGAAGCCTGAACTTGGATGAAGTCAGAAGAAGAGACGCCCTCAGCTGGGTTTCCCATAGAAACAATCACGCATTTTACCGGAAAAAAAAAACAAAACAAAACAAAACCACACACACAAATTGAATTTTATTACTACGATTCACTATCAAAAATCAAAAGGTACACACAGAAAATTACTAGTGCTCATTCAGTGCAAAAAAGCATGTTCTGGGACAACAAGCAGAGCCATTCAGACACAGACAGTCCAGGTATAGTGTCGTGGGCGTGGAAGTCGTTGCTGAACACACACACACCAATGTCCAAATATTCAGATTTACAAAACCATTACACTTCTTCAAGAAGCAGAACACCAATGTACAACAGGCGGTTTAATGATGATACTGAAGTGGAGAGTATAAGGAAGAACGTTGCGTTTGGTGGGAATCATTACAGAGTGAGATCTAGGTCATCAAGCTTTGGTTCAGATCAGAAATACAACTATAATGAGAGTAAAAGCAATAATAATCATAATAATAGTAGAAGAAAATTTGTTGTTGATGATGATGGATCCATCCATGCTAGAAAAAGATTCTATAAAGACCATTCTTTGCTTCTAGATGATGATGATTTCACTTCTTATAGTTACAAGAACAGTAATAAAAAACCAGTTGTTGAAGATACTGATGATATTTTCAATCCATCTAACAGGCCACCTTCGTTGAGAGGATACCCTGGAAGATTTCCAAGTCCATATGAAAAAAACAACAAATCATCCTCATTCACAAATGAATTGTTAAGTTCATCAACCATTAAGAATTTCAAAAAAGCCGAATCAAATACTAAACTTAATAGATCAATAAATCTAAGTTCATCACCTCCACTTCGTTATCAAACTCAAAAATTAAAAGAAGAAGATGATAAGCTGATGGGGATTATAGACTCAAATATTGATGAATTGAGTAAAATCACCAAACAAATTGAAACTTTGAAATTAGAGAAACAACAAAGTGAATTGAATTCTAAAAGAAAATATAATGAATTGAAACAAGAATTAATTAATGAATTGAAAAACAGTAAAAATTTATATGATGATTATTATAAATTTGTGAACAAATATAGATTATTAAAAGTTGAATTTGCAAATAATAAACAAGAATTAAATAATTTAAGAAATGAAAATCAAGTTTTAAAATATAAACTTTTAGAAAAAGAGAGAATTGAAAATAGACAGATTGATGATTTGAAACAACAAGTTTTGGAATTGGAATTAAAACTAAAACAAGAAAAGAAATCTCATAGATCTGATTTGGAGAAAGCTAAAGAGAAAATAAACGATTTAAAATATGGGTTAGATGATAAAGAAAATTACAAAACTTCAACTAGAAATTACCAAGATAGACTGAACAACTTAGATGATGATTTTAAAAGAGAAAAAATGTCCTATAAACCAACATACACTACAAATAATTCATTTAAACCTTCATATGAATCAAATTATTCAAATTTCACAAATTCAAGATCATATTCTCAAGATGATTCAATTGATTTACTTTTACAAAGAAAACTGAACAAACCAACTCAAACAGATCCATCATCGTTTGAATACTTGAAACCGTCTTCAAGAAGAGATTTATCACCAGAAATCTCAAGAAGAATCTCCGAAAATAAGCATCAATATCAATCAAGATCAAGATTAAGAAATTTGGATTTGAATACGAGTGAGTTATTATGATTAAGTTTTTTTTTTGATAGAGTTATGAATTAATGATTGTGTTCTAAATGATGTAGTTTTATTGCCAGGTAGCTAAATAATGCCATTGAACCACTGGCACTGGCACTGGCATTGGTAGTCTAGTTTCAATTGATCAAAATACTTACTAATCGATTACACAAAAATTTCTAGCTGAAAATTCAAAAAAAAAGTTGTCAATAATAAAAAAAAAAAAAAAAAAAAAACTCTCTCAAAATGCTAAAATTGATAGAAAGTTAGAAACAATTCAACTGTTTTCCAGTCTTTTAATTTTTAAGAATACACTGAAAAGACAACACAATCATTATGCCAGCAGAAGTAGCCACTGAGAGACAACCGCCAATCACAAAAGAACCAAAAACAATGGTGGCTTCTGGAACAAATCAGTCGAAACCTGTTTTCAAAAGAATTGAAGTTGAGAATTTAGCTAAAGAGTTGAAGAAAAAATTAGGACCTGCTAATTGGGATAAATATCAAGTCACAATTAGTTCATTTTTATGTGGTAGACTTTCAAGAAAAGAATTATCTCACAATTTAAATGAAATGTTGACTGATTCAAAATTAATTAGATTCCATAATCAATTACTTTTAGCCAATTTAGCTAATTCATTAAGGGATGGTCCTTTAAATTCAATATCTTCAAACTCAGGATTTGGTAAATTTGGATTGAACAAAAGAAAATCAAATAAATCAAAAGTTTCAACTCAATATGAAAATTTGAAAAAAGATATCATGGCATTACCTGTTAAAGAAAGACGTCGTATCAAATCAATCACTAGAGATTCAGGGAAAAGACTGATGGCTAATTCTGCATTGACTTTAACAAGACAAGCATTATTACCAAAAATCCCATATGTTAGTGATAAGGATAAAATTGTTACTGGGAATACAGTTGAATGGACTCAAGATATAAGTCATTCATTACAAGCTTCTTTAAACATTGAATCGTTTCAATTACCAGACACAGAAAATTTGAAAATTAGAATGCTGGGGATAGCAAGAGAGCATGGATTGACTGGTTCAATTGATAAAAATGCCATTGATGTTTTATATAAAGGTTTAGAAACTTATCTTAAAAATATTATAGAAACCGCAATTGATACTGTTCGTTATAGGAAAAATAAATATATTGAAACCCCATTTGATCAATTAGACACATTAGGAAATGAAATAACTTTAAATTCATCAACGAATGGACGTCAATTGAAAAAACCACCAAAAATTATTTTAACAACGGAAGATATGTGTGATACTTTAACAATTAGTCCATATATCACTGATCCAAATGGGGCAGTTTATAGATTATTTACATGTAAGTTGCAGGACGACAGTTATATTGAAGATAAAACTTCTATTGATTCAATTTTAAAAGATATAACAGAGATAAATAAACAAGTTGAACAGATGACTCAAGAGGAGAAATCAAATAATATTGGGACTAAAGATGAATTGAATTATTTGATTCATGATATTTTAATAAATCATTGAATAATTCTTACAACTACAGTCTACTAATAATAATAATAATAATAATAAACGAGGTTAATGAATGGTTGTAGTGTTGTATATTATTTATTTGAAAATTAAAAACATTTTTTAATAGATTTTGAGTTTATAAATTTGGCAAATTTCAAAAAATCTAATGACATATCATCTTGGTTGATGTTAAAAATTGTCAGATTTTTAGTGAATTCATAAGATCTACTCAATATTTTATTAATTGTTGACTCAGAAGTTGGGTTTTGGAAAAAACATTCAAGTGTTTTATAAGAATTTATGTTAATTATATTAATTTCTGTTTCATTATCCAATAATAATTTAATAATTAGATTGGGGGTTGAAGGTATATCATAATTAAATTTTTGAATTGGTAATAATGTAGTTTGAATAAAATCAAACGATTCTTCATTAAATGACACTGATACATTCGATTGCTTATCAAAAAAATCTGTTACTTGTTCATCATCATATTGTAATACTTGTAAACTAATTTGTAAATTCAATTTAAATTTTTCTTGTCTTTGTAATATTGTGTTATAAATTGATTTAATTAACAAATTGATATTTGATCCATCTCCACAATTTATAAATGAAACATTATTTTTTTTGAAAATATTCTCAGATATTATAGTAAATTCATTAAGATTATCTTGATTTGTTAAAATTTTATCAAATTCATAAACAGTTGATGAAAATTTAAGAAATTTAAATTTGGTTATTTCAATGGAAGAGTCATCATTTGATATTATATGTAAATAAACTCTTAATTTGCCATTAATTTCTTCAATTGAGTCTTGTAAACGTCTTCTTAAACTTCTTTCTTTTTCAATTTTAGTAGTTGCTTCATTAAATTGTTCATTGACTTCATTTGATAAACTAGTTTGTTTTGATAATTCTTGATCAATTTTTAATTCTTCTAATTTTAAATTCTTGATCTCTAAATCATAGTTATTGATCAAATTTTCATTCGAATTTATAATTTCTTTTTGGAGATTAATCTCATTTTCTAATTGACAATTTTTTGTTATAAATAAGTTAATTTCTTCATTAATTTGACTAATTATTGTTTCATTCTTTTGTAGTTCGGTTTTCAACTTGTCAGTTTTCTCATCAAGTTCTTTCATTTGGGATTGTTGTAAACTTAACAATTTCTCAAACTCTTTTTCAATTTTATCCTCTTCTTTTTCTATTATCACTAAAATAGAGTCATTTAAGCTCTTTAAATCTGCAGTTAACTTGGATTCTGTTTCTTTCAATTTATTAATCTCAATTTTCAGTTCATCATCATCAAATTTCTGCGCATTATCCAGTTCTTTAACCAACATCGATTTAAATTCATCCAATTGTTTCAAATATTGATTCTGCTCATCTTTTAATTCAGTTGATTTACTGGCTCTTAATAAAGCTATACTATGATCCTTGACCATTTTAACTCTATCAATCTCAAAATTTAGGGAGTTTAATTCAACTTCAAGATTATCTTTAGATATTTTCAGTTCTTTGATTTTTTTAGTTAAATTTGTTTTAATTGTTTCTTGATGTGTTATTTTCTCTTTCAATTCTGATATTTCTGTTTCTAATTTTTTAAGTTCTTCTTCTTGTTTTTGTATCTGATTGGCATTGGTTGATCCATGGATGTTATCATAAAGTTCATTAAACCCATTCAGTCCCTGTTGTTTTTGAGCATTCATGGACTGCTCACTGTAACTTTGCAATTGAGCTAGTAAACCAGCATTTACAGTTGTATGTACTACACCATTAGGCCTCGTGGGTACCAGTGATTGTTTCTTTGTATTTTTCTTCAGGAAATCTGGTTTTGGTATAGGAATCTGGGATTTAGAAGTAAACCCCTTTGGTGGGTTGAAAACTGGGGACTTGTTCATTAAATCAGTGAGGTCAGTGAGAACTTTTCTATTCTTGATGGGAGGACTGTCGTTAGTGAACCGCGACTTTGAAACTGGCAATTTGGACATTTTTAAACTTAATTTTGTTTAGTGGTGTTTTATGAATGTTTCAAGTATAGAAAAGAAGAGTTTTGCACCGTTTGAGAAAATAATCTTGATAATGCAATAATGAAAAACACAGTTATCACAACAAATTCGCCTGAAGAGTAGCAGAACAACCAAACAAATTGCTCTTGAAACTGTTTGAAACTGTTTGTTTTCATTTCCTAAAATTATTTTCCTACAGTGAAATCAAAACAAATCCAAAATCAAAATTACCCGGAAAGTTTTTATCAGTTAAAATTTACAAATACATAAACGACAATCAAACAACAACTTAAGCTAAACTGGTTGGATTGAACCAACAGCTGAGATATGATATAACCAAATTATTTCAACAGAAGAAAGTATTTTTTTTTCTTTTTTTTTCCCATAAAAATATCTTTCTATTACTACATTCTTTTTTTTATATACAGTGTGTGTATTCACAATTTGAAATCAAAAGAATAAACCTGGCACTCAACCACCAGCATGAAATGAATATTATTTCTGTGTTTCTTCTTAATTTAGTTAGTTATCCAGTTGGAAAACTTGTATATATCTCTCAAATCTATATGAACCTCAGATCTTGAAAGTTAACTCACTAACAACAGGTTTACTTTTCCACACTTCCATTCACGAAAAATCAGAAGACTGCAAGTTTCTAGTCATTGCAGGCAATGCCACTCTCAACCCATCAATATCCTTGGTCATCTTAATACAACATCCCAATCTAGAAGTCTCAGTCAACCCAAACGCAAGATCCAACATATCGTTCTCATCATCATCCGGTTCTGGAATCTTATCATAAAAAGCAGGGTCTACAATAACATGGCATGTGGAACATGCACAAGAACCTCCACAAGCACCTTCCATGTCCAAATTGTTGGCCTGTGCAATATCTAAAATTGTATCTCCTTCTGCAACTTCATAGGTGAATTGCTGACCTTCTTTGTCAATGAACGTCACATGTAGCTCTTCTCCTTCTTTAGGTTTGTGTAGATGTCCGTGCTGCGCTAGTGGTGATGCACCAAAAGTTCTTATTCTTGTAACATTATAGAAAGTGTGTGGGGTATTTATAGTCAATTTTGAGCCTTGAAAAGAGGATTTTAAGCAACTTGAAACTGCAAACACAGCTCTAACACTAGCAAAACGTGAAAGCATCGCAAATCAATGACGGAAAAAAAGCCGTTCAACCTGAAGAATTTTGTTAAAATTTCATTATCGTTGGAAAATAATTTTTTTTTTTTTATTTTTTTTTTTTTTATCGGTGGGAAAAAAGATTATAGAATTGAAAATTCGTTCTCCTGTTGTATTTATTCGAAACAAAAATTGAATCAAACAGAGAAGATGTCGAAACAGAACTTATTGGACAACAGCGAATTGTTTGCCACGTATGAAGCAGATTTTCAGGCTTCATTCACAGAAGCACAGCAGAAATTGCAACAAATTAGTTCTGCAGAAGGAGAACAACGTAAAAATGCAATGAGAGCAGTGGAAAGAGCTACAGACGAATGTCTAGAGATAATTGATCAATTGACTGTGGAAGTACAAAACTTACCAAACAATCAAAGATCTAAAAACAATTCCAAAATCAGAGTGTTTAGAAATGATGTTGATAACATTAAAAAACAACTGAAATCATTACAAGATGATGCAGATAGGTCACATTTATTTGGCTCTAACGGGAATAACAAGAACGAGCAGCGCTCTCAATTATTGAAATCAAATGCTGCTTTGGAAAGAACTAGTGAAAGATTAAGAGAAAGTTCAAGAATTGCCACCGAAACTGAACAAATTGGTTCAAATATTATGTTGGATCTTAGAGCTCAACGTGAACAATTAAATAATTCAAGAAATACATTGTTTGAAGCAGATGGGTATGTTGATAAAAGCATACAAACTCTGAAATCAATGTCAAGAAGATTGGTTGCAAATAAGTTCATCAGTTATGCAATCATTGCTGTTTTAATTCTTTTAATTTTGTTAGTTATTGCTAGTAAATTCTGGTAGGGTTTGAATTTACATCATTTTACACATTGTTTCTTTACATCCACTGTAGTTATAAAAAAATTTGTATAATAATATAAATAATAAAAGCGAAATTTGTTTATTATACATAAACAAATTCAAGTATGAGCTTCAAATTCATCACTTGAAATAACACCTTCATCATCATCATCAGTTTCAGCCGTGGTGAATCTACTTATAGCATTTCTAATTTGTTCTAGTAATTCTCTCTCATGATTTTCATTCTCTAATTCATTCGTATTGATTGAATCTCCAGTACTTGGTTCATATGATGCGACTTTTGATAATGCACCACTTGTACTTTCAGTTCTTTTCAATGTGTTAGATAACACTTCACTTTCTTCAGGACTTAATTCTAAAACTTCAGCAGTTAAATTTAGTAAACTTTTAGATGAACGACGTCTTTGTAATTTCCCAAAAATATTTGTTGATGATGATTGTCTTGTGAAATATGAATCTCTGTTCTCATTTGAAAGCTGTGAATGTTGAGGATTGATTGGATGAAACATCGAACCTGATCCAGGGGTACTAATTCCTCCATCTTGTTTAGATTTTAAAGTGATACCAGTATCATGAATGAATTTGGCCACTAATGCTGTCCAACCACATTGATGTGATGCACCTAAACCTCTACCTGAATCACCATCAAAATATTCAAAAAATGGAATACAAGTTTTGAAATGTTCATCTTTTGTTAAAATTTCATCATCACCATTACAAGCTCTAGTTTTAGTTTCTTCATCAATTGTGAAAATCTTAATCAATCTATGTTGTAACACTTCTGCAATTTGTGCTAAATTCAAAAATTTACCTGAATTTGTTGGACATTCAATTTTAAAACTTGGTCCATAATAAAGGAAAAATCTTTGTAATGATTCAACTAAAAGGAAATTTGTTGGGAACCAAATTGGTCCTCTCCAATTTGAATTACCTCCAAATAATCCTGAGTCTGATTCACCTGATAAATAAGAAATATTATAATCATTACCATTGACATTCATTGTAAAAGGATGTTCTAAATGATATTTTGATAATGATCTAATACCATAATCAGATAAAAACTCATTTTCATCTAACATTCTTTTCAAAATTGCTTTCAATCTATCTTTATTAACTAATGACAACAACAATCTTTCACCAACACCTTTAGTTTCCATACTTGCAATGTTTCTATTAGCAATTTTCGAGTTTTTCTTAATAAACCATTCAACTCTTTTTTTAAAACTTGGAAATTTTTCCATTAATTGAGGTTCTAAAGTTAATGATGCATATAATGGGATTAATCCGACCAATGATCTAATTGGTAATTGAGTTTTATTATGATCGCCCCAAGAAATAGCATCATAATAAAATTCATCTTGTTCATTCCATAAAGAATTTTCATTTTCATCATCATTATTTGCAAAAGTCATTGCATCAGCAATTAACAAAAAATGTTCAAAAAATTTAGATGCAATATCTTCATAAACCGATCTAGTTTTAGCTAATTCCAATGCAATATTCAACATTTGTAAACAGAAAAAAGCCATCCAACCAGTCGAATCAGCTTGTTCTAATCTTCCACCAGTTGGTAAAGGTTCAGATCTATTAAAAATTCCAATGTTATCTAATCCTAAAAATCCACCTTCAAAAACATTATTACCTTCAACATCTTTTCTATTAACCCACCATGTGAAATTCAACAATAATTTTTGGAAAACTCTCTCCAAGAAATCATCATCTGTACGCCCATAAATTTTTCTTTCTAATTTATAAACTCTATAAGTTGCCCATGCATGAACTGGAGGATTAACATCACTAAAATTCCATTCATATGCAGGAATTTGTCCATTTGGATGCATGTACCATTCTCTAGTTAATAAATCCAATTGTTTTTTAGCAAAATCTGGATCAATTAAAGCAATTGGAACACAATGAAATGCAGTATCCCATGATGCAAAAAAATTATACTCCCATTTATCAGGTAATGATAAAACATCATTAATATACATATGTTTCCATTCTTTATTTCTACCATTTGCTCTATTTTTTGGAGGTTTTGGAGTTCCAGGATCACCATTAATCCAATCTTCTTGAATAAAATGATAAAATTGTTTTGTCCATAATAAACCAGCAAATGCCTGTCTTTGAATCAATCTTAATTCATCTGAGATTGGTAAAGGTGTAATTCTCCAATAGAAATTATCGGCTTCAGTTTCACGTCTATGGAATATTTGATCAAATAATTCTTCATTAATTTCATTTAATTCTGTTTTTTTAGTGAATTGATAACGAAGGGTAACATAATCACCTGGTGGAACACCACCATTTTCATTAAATGAAAACCAAGCACAAGCTTTTGTTCCCCTTGATTCAGGATTAACTGCACCAGTTTCATTATCAATAATATAATCATGGAAAGCATCTTTAGTGTATTGATTTTTATTTGGTTGATTGTATAATTTTTTCGTGTTTGTTTCATTATCAGTAAACAATAAATTTGGTTCAATATCCGAATCATTTAAAGTTAAACCTGGAGATGGAGCAAAAATCAATTTTCTATCACCAAATTTCTTATGATTAATATGAATTGAATTATCTGAATTTTTAGACAATTCAGGTTTATAATCATCATGACCCCAAGACCAAGTGTTTCTATAGAAAACTTGAGGCAATAAATGTAGAGGAGCAGGTTGATTTGATCTGTTATAAGCAGTAACTCTGAAAAATAATTCTTCATCATCATCTTTTGCCATTTCGAAAACAATATCAAAATAATCATTATTATCAAAAATCTCAGTGTCTAATAACTCATATTCTCTTTCCATTCTTGATTTGCTTGCATTTGTTGCCACCAAATCATCATATGGGAATTTATTTTGTGGATATTTATATAAATATTTCATGTAAGAATGAGTTGGAGTATTATCCAAGTAATAATACAATTCTTTAACATCTTCACCATGATTCCCCTGTGGACCAGTCAATCCAAACAATTTCTCTTTTAAAATATCATCTTGTTCATTCCACATTGCTAATGTGAAACATAATAATTGATGATTATCAGAAACACCAGCAATCCCATCTTCACCCCATCTATAAGTTCTCATTTTACTATCATGAAACCCAAAACTTTCCCAAGCATTCCCATCAAATGAATAATCTTCACGAACAACTCCCCATTGACGTTCACTAACATATGGTCCCCAACGTCTCCAGTATTTTTTTTTGCATTTGTCTTCATTTAATCTTTTTTCTTCAGCTGTTTGACCTGATAAGGTTGCAATGTCTGGTCTGCTTTGAGATCGTCTAAACATTCCAAATGGGCTTGAAGGAAATTGAGGAATTGAATTGAAGATTGAATTAAAGATTGAATTTTTTTTGGTAAAGGTGGCAAAAAGGGAATTTTTATGAATTTTTGATTAAATCGCAATCTTAAAAATTTCTGCTTTTGAGATTGAAGATTAAAGTCTACACTTAAAGTACTGAAGATTTAGGTAATCGGGGGGGGGGGGGGGGAAAGCTACAAAAATTAAACTCAACTAATAAACATATTCCTTGTAAACAATGCTATCAATCGTAATATAATAAAATCCATTAAATCATGATAATCCTTTTTTTTTTCTTTTTTTCTTTTTTTTCCAATATAGTGTGAAATAAAATAAAATAAAAATAAAATGTTAGAAAATTAATACTCTTTTTTAGTATCAATTGAACCACCTATACTTGAAGCAGAACCCAAATGAGCAGCAGAATCTTTAATAACAGCAACTCTCATAGTGGCCAACAAATTATGAGCAGCATTAGAATGTAGATAAACACCTCCATTGAAAGCTTTAGTGGCATCTTTACCAATAGAAGTTCTTAATAAAGATTCACCACCTGGATGTTCTGTAATATAACCTTTAACATCATGAGCAATTCCATTAACAATGATAAGACCTTTATTAGTTTTAGCATGTTCAACGAATTCTGATTTTTCCCATACAGGTAATTGATTTAATGGAGTACCCCAATTTAATTTAGCTCTCATTGCATCAATTTTCTTTTGTTGTTGTTGAACTAAACCTTGTTCAATTGCATTTTGTGAGAAAGTTTTCAAATCATAAGCTAAACCAAATAAAGAGCAAAGATAAATCAAAATTTTAGTTGGATCATATTGATACCATTTAATAGCATTTCTATAATCAGATGGGAATTCATGATGGAAATTATGATAACCTTCACCAAATGTAACCAATGCTGTTAAGAAATGATCTCTTGGAGTTCTTCTATCATCAAAAGGTTGGGATCCAATCCAATGAGCTAAAGAATTAACACAGAATGTAGCTTGTTGGATGAAGAAAGCTCTTAAAATACCAGCATAGATTAAACCACCCATATAATCATTGAAGAAATAACCACAGAAACACATTGGGAAAATAAAAGCCATGGTGAACATGATCAATAAATAATGTCTATGTTGGACTCTAACGATCCAGTCATCAACCAAATCTGAAATATCAGCTCTTGCTTTATATTTTGGGTTTGGTTTTTGTAACATCCAACCTAAATGAGAATACCAGAAACCTCTTCTAGCATCATATGGATCTCTATGAGTATCTGTATATCTATGATGGATTCTATGAGAATGACCCCACCATTTAATAGAACCTTCAATAGCAGCAGCACCAAAAAGTGCGTAAAAGATTCTAAGAGGAGCTCTACCATTATAAGCTTTATGAGCCCATAATCTATGATATCCACCTGTAATTGAAATACCAGCAAAGACATATAAAACAAAAGCGGTGATTGCAGTTGGTAGTTTCAATGGAACTTTTGACATTGACATAAATCCAATGAATGGAATGAACAACACTAGAACAAAATTCAACCAGTTAACATGTTGATGCCAATTTTGTAAAGTCCAAGGTTGTTCAGAAATATGTTTTTTAGTTGCGTATTTATCCTTTTCAGCTTTATCTTTTGCTAATATTGAATTTATTCCAGATTCAGCACCTTCGTTGAAATGTGGTTGTGTCATTTCTTTGGATCCCATCATTGAACCAAATCCATTAACAATTCTTTTAGTTTTTTTATTAGTACCAGCAGCAATGACATTAGCAGCCAACACATCGACTGTTTCTAAACCTTCCGACATTGCTTGTGTATTGTATTGTGTTGTTTTGTTGTTGTGTAATATGTTGGTGGGTTGCAAAGCAATTGGTTTTAAAAGAGTTTTAGCAGAACTGAAGAACAGAAGAGACGACAATTAAAGAGTTTTATATAGAAAAGTTGTGTGATTCAAGTTTTTTTTTTCTGGTTTTTCTTGTAATATGTAAAAAGTTTTAGATTCCCAACAAAAAAATGTTGAATTGGAATTTTTATGTAAAAGAAAGATGTCAGTTGTTATGTAAGCTTCAAGAAGGCAGTGAGGTGGTTTTTCTGTTTTCTCTCCAATTGTGTAATTGTTTTTGTACTGGCAACTGATTAGTAGAAATAATAAAAATGACAGTAGTGCTGCAGTGTTTATCTGGTTATTTATTTTATCAATATGGTTGTGATTTGTAAAATGTTGGTTTTACATCTTCATTTCAAAAAATTCAGCAATTTTGAGTGTAGTGAATTACGTAATATCATTACTAAGAAATCAAGTAATTCATTACTAAGAAATTAAAAAAAAGTAAAATGACTCATAAATTATATAATCAAAATGTTAACTTCCCAAAACAGAAATAAAAATGCACATCAACTTTCATTTTTTTTTTTTTTTTTTTTTTTTTTTTTTTTTTTTTTTTTTTTTTTTCCTTTTTAAACTTTTGTTTCATCGAAAATCTAAAAATAAAACTCAGAATTTGTTTTGTGAATTTGTTTATTTTTTCTTTTCGATCTTCCTTCTTTTCTACAACTGACTACAAGACAAGATGAAACTATTGACTGCACTCACTACAATCACCGCGTTTGCCACCTCTGCACTTGCCATCGGGGATCTAGCAATCAACCTTGGTGTGAAAGACAACTACGGAAATTGTAAATCTGCTGATGAATACAAAACTGAATTAAATATCTTGAGCAAATACACTTCAAAAGTCCGTTTTTACGCAGTATCAGATTGTAACACTTTGGAAATCTTGGGACCAGTTGCTGAAGAATTAGGTTTCACTGTTTTTGCTGGTATTTGGCCAACTGATGAAGCTCATTTTGAAGCTGAAAAGGAAGCTTTACAAAAATTTTTACCAAATTTGAAAAGATCAACTATTGAAGTTTTCACCGTTGGTTCAGAAGCTTTATACAGAGATGATATGCCTGCTTCAGCTTTAGCTGACAAAATCAAAGATATTAAAAATTTCATTGCCAATATTAAAGATTCCGAAGGTCAATCTTATTCTGGTGTTCCAGTTGGGTTTGTTGATTCTTGGAACGTTATTGTTGATGGTGCTTCATATGCTGCTATTCAAGCTGCTGACTTCGTCTTTGCTAACGCTTTCTCATACTGGCAAGGTCAAACTAAAGATAACTCTTCTTATTCCTTTTTCGATGACATCATGCAAGCTTTACAAACCATTCAAACTATTAAAGGTCAAACTGATATCACTTTTTGGGTTGGTGAAACCGGTTGGCCAACAGATGGTACTGCTTTTGAAAGCTCTCACCCAGGTATCGACAATGCTAGAGCTTATTGGGTTGATGCTGTTTGTGCTATTAGAGGTTGGGGTATTAATGTTATTGCCTTTGAAGCATTTGATGAAGCTTGGAAACCAAACACTTCTGGAACTTCTGATGTTGAAAAACATTGGGGTTTGTTTGATGCTAATTACAACTTGAAATACTCTTTATCTTGTGATTTCAGTTGATTTTTTAATCATTATATTATATACCCTTTCACACCAGCATTTTACATTTCTCTAACAAAGTTATTTTCAAAATACAAATTTATTCTTTATAACTCTTTATGTCTATGTATCTGTCTATCTTAAGCTTTCCCTAAATTATCAATTTGACTTAATAAATCATCATCAATCTCATCATTTTCGACCTCTTGTTTTCCATTTTGTTTGTCTTGTTGAGTCATTATCCAATTAACAACTTTCTCAACATAATTTTTACTATTTGGAACAAAATGTCCTCCTTGATGTCTCAACATTAATCTACTTGACTCATCACATTTATCCCATAACCCTAAACTTCTATTTTCTTCAACAACTGTATCTAAATCTCCCAAAACATGTAAATTTGGTAAACTAATTCCCTTTCCATACCAATCAACATATTTCCCTGGTTTTAATTTAAATCCACTATACAAAACAACAAATTTCAAACTTGGAATTAATTCCTCAAATTTAGCAGCAATTGCACCAGTTAATCCTGCTCCTTGACTGAAACCAATAATTCCAACTACTGGTTCATCAACAAACTCTTTTTCTTTAACAGCGTTAGTTACAACATCGATTGCTGGTTGAACATCATATTCCGTATCAGCATGTAACCACCATCCATATAAATCTGAATCTTCCACTGATGGATCATGAAGTGAATCTCCAGATAATTTTATTGGTGCCTGGATATATTGAGTTGTAAAACCATGTTTTTGTAATGATTTTCTTAATGCTCCTGTTTTTGCTGAAAAAATTGAAGCAGATTGGGCGTACCCATGAATGAACAAAATACGGCCTTTTGATGTCATTTTTGAATTAGTTTGAAGTTAATAAATGATGAGTTTTGTGATGTTGATATAGAAAGAAAGAAAAAAAAAATATCGTTATCAAAATTTTTCACTTTTTTTAAATTTTTGATGATTATGAACTTAGAAAGAAAAAAAAAAAACAGATTGAAATGAACTGAAAATTCAATAAGATAAATGTTCAGAATTCATAGCGTTGGTTGATTGGGTTTATCCAACCAATATCTTACAAAAACACAACAAAAATAATCACAAAATTACAATTGTACTACAAGAACCGAACTCTATCAAATGATTAAACTAATTTTCAAATCACAAAGCACTCATAATACACTCAGTATGATACACATCATCACGTCTATGCGCAGCAACAGGAATCCCTTGTCTCATCATTTCCAACACTTTCCCATCAATTTCACAATAAATAATTTCTTCATCTTCACCAGCTTCACATAATTTATCACCCCATGGATCAATCACCATTGAATGTCCATATGCCTGGTACGCATCAGGGTTGGATTTAGCACGAGCAGGCGAACACATAACAACATAACATTCTAAATCAACAGCTCTACATTTAGCTAAAATATCCCAATGTTTTGGACCAGTTGACATATTAAAAGCAGCCGGAACTAATAACAAAAACCCGTTATTTTTATTTATTGCTGCGTGTTGTAATTCAGGGAATCTTAAGTCATAACAAATACATAAGCTTGCAAATCCATAATCTTTCAATTCAAATTCTGTTGCTTTTGATCCCGGTGTTAATGAATCTGATTCTTTGAAATAAATCCCACCAGGAATATCCATATCAAATAAATGTACTTTTTGATGTTTGGCAATTAATTCACCTTGTGGATTGAATACAGTTGATGTATTGAAAATTTGATCATTTAATAATTCTGGAATTGATCCTCCAACAATGAAAATTCCCAATTCTTTTGCCAGTTTAGATAACAATGTACAAGTTTTCCCAGTTGGAATTTCTTCAGCATATTCCCTGAATTGTGTAACATCATATGGAGATTGGAAACATTCTGGTAATATAACCAATTTTGCACCATTTTGAGCAGCTTCAGTGATTTTTAGTGTGGTGTTTTTCAAATTTGATTGTTTGTTTGAAGTTACAGCTAATTGGATCACAGCTATTGATAACGGTTGTTTTAAAGCTGGTGTTTGGGTCATTCTTTACTTCCTTCTTCTTTCCTGTGTTCAATAATAAAGAATTTAAGATGTGTTGTGTCTGTTTAAATACTGGAAAAACGCGGTTGCCTATTTTGTACAACGCAGAATTTGAAGTTAAACACAGTTGAATGATTAAAGTAGAGGATTGACTTTAAGTAGAGTGATAAAGTAGACAGTGGACACAGCTTATCACCAGAGTCCAGACTCTTAGAGTTAACTACAACTTAACAATTTTATCAAGAATATTTTTTATTTACAATTTTAAAGATCCTCTTCACCCACTTTTTTCAAAACTTTAGAAGCTTCATAAATGATAGCCCACCTAATTGTTCCCAAATGATTAGCAATTTCATTAACCATACCTTTCAAATCAGACCTATGAATATTTTTCAAAGATCTAACTTCATCTGGAGTTCCAGTGGTTACTAAAGAAACAAATCTTCTCATTCCAGATTTATCATCTAAAATCACAGGTTCAACAACACCATCAATCCCATTTTTATCAGATGCTGTCGCAGAAGAATCTAATTTTGGTGTTGTACCATGATTAGTCAATAATCTATTTGAATTTGATTGTAATAAAACTTTGAAAAAACTCCAACATGTTAATACAGCCAAATATAAACACCAAGGATAATGGAAAGTACCATCAACTTGCCAATTTTCTAAGTTTGTTAAACCAGTTCTTAAAATTTGTGCTGCATGAATAACTGCTTTATCACTTATCCCAATTTGATAAACCCATTCAGTAATTTGATTTTTAGATTTAGTAAAATTTTGTTCATTAATTGTCATACCTAATAATTGTTTACAACCTGCCATTATTTGTAAATCAACTAAATTTGTCCATAAACATAAAACTGCAGTATGATAAATTGTATTATTAGTTGTTAAATATTTAACGAAAAATTTCTTATTTTGAGTATTTTCTGCAAAATTTCCACTAATTTTAATCATTATATTTCTGGAAAACTTATCAAAGTCTTGTTTCCAATGATCATAAGCTTTACTTAATTTTAATTTCCAATTAGAAGGTTCAATTTGGAAATTCAATGAAGTTTGATCTCGTCTTTGCATATCCCATGCTATCCCCATTAATCCATGTAAAATTAACACTCTACTAAAAGAGTTTAGATATGGTAAAGGAACAGAACAATTCAAATATTGTTTTAACGTAGGTAAGAAACTCAAAGGTTGAGTTTCTTGTCTTCTATAATCAATCCATTCATGAACTGTTCTTGAGTTCCATAAATTTAAATCACTTGGTAAATCAACTTTCAATTCAAAAGCACTCATACCTAAATTCTGACTGAAAAACATTGCATGTTGAACATCCCATAAGAAAGTCAACAATGCAACTCTTTTCATTGACTCTTTTTTAATCCATTTATGCCATGCATCATCTCTATTATTTTCATCTTTAGGGTCATATGGATCAGTAATTGCGCTTTCACAACCACTTCTTCTAATCAAATTGATTAACAATCCATGAAATAACAAAGCAGATTCATGTTGCTTGATACCAGCACGATTCTTACCAAATACTTCAATCAACAATAAAGTTTGTAAAACCCAAAGTTCAGGATTTGGATTAAATGATTGTGAACTAACTAATGCACCTCTTAAGAAATCATGGATTTGAACAGCTTGTTGATGTACTTGTTTGTTGCAATATGAAGCACCAATTAAGATGATTGATATTAGAAATAAAGGATCAACTTGTGCTGGTATGAATGTTATGCAATGAATTAATGGATAAGTTATATTAAATTTAGTGAAAAATAAATTAATACATTCTTGTAATTGATCAAGTTTAAAAATTTCTGATGATTCATTAAATGGAGATTGAGAATTTATAGTAGTTATGTTGATGATTTTTTCAATTAATTTTGAACGAGTTTCTTGATCAATGATTGGGATAATTGGTTCTGCATAATAATCTGAATCAAAATTATAGTTTTCTGAAGATTCAGTCCAAGTTGAAGTTAAATTATTTGAAGAAGGATGTTGCATTGCACTTTCTGCAATTGCTTTGATGTTGTTGTTAAAATTGGAAGAATTTAAAGGATTGGAATTATTAACGGCCATTGGAGGAATTTGATGGAGTTGAGATAGTTGAGTCAATGGGGGTAAAGGTGTTAATCCGAAAATATGATGATCATTAGTAGTAGTAGTTGGTGCTTCATGGTAAACTGAAGCTGATGACATAGATGTTGAAGATGAAAGTGGAATATGACTGCCGTTCATTGGGAAATTGAAATTATGCAACGATGGATCAGGAGTTTCTTCAAAAATCCATGAATATTCTTTGACAGTGGTGAAAGGATAATTAAAAGGTCTATTTAAAGGAACCAGTTCATTTTTATACTCTTGTGTAAAGACAGTATCAACAGTGGAAGTTTCATCTTCATCATGGCTACCAGCTGTTGATGAATTGAGCAAATTGTCAACTCGCGTATCATTAATTTTATTTTTATTCTTCTCAGTCATTAAACCCAACTTCGCAATGGTTTTCTTTGATGTATAACCTAGAGAAGGATCCCATACTCTTTTCCTCGTGAGCAATTTCCCTTGACCATCACCACCAGCTTCGAGATCTTTCAATTCATGTCGTTTCAAATGTCTGTTCAACAGATCTTTTCTTGCAAAATTGGAATCGCATCTTGGACACCCGAGTCTTTGACTAGAATGGTTTAGTTTGTGTCTGTCTAGATGGTCTCTTCTTGCAAACGATTTGTTGCATTTGTCAAAGGGACATGTGTACTTATGAGCACTCATTTCATGTAGTTCACTTCTTTTAATATTAATTAATAATTGTAGAGAGTATAAAATGGGTGAACAGAGTTTTAAGTAGGTTTGAAGAGCATGGAGATAAGATTGGTAAGTGGAAGATAAGATTAAAGTGGATGGCTGCCAACAATTGGTCAGCAAAAAATGGCCGTTTTGGGGGGGGGGGCAGGGGGCACCAACTGGCCGAATCTTGCATGTTTTTAAAAGTTGAATTAGATCTAATTAATAAATGTTTATTATAGAAAACCAACCAACAAGCTAGTCTATTTCTTCAATGAATTAATGTCAATGCCCAATTTAGCACACACTTCTTCATCTGTAGCTGGCATTCTTGCACCTTCAGGAGCAGCATTTCTCTTTTTGAAATCCTGAGCAATCTCACCCATAGTGACCCATTCCACACCTTCATGAGAATTGATGTATTCAATCAATCTCTCGTGCATCAAGATGGCGTGTGGCTTACCACTGGCATCTGGATGGATTGTCATTGGGAAAATAAAATCATCGTATTCTCTATAGAAATAGTCAAAATGATCTCTCCAAATATCCTCCAAATCACGGGCATTTAACCACCCATTTGAATCAGTTGAACCTTTGATGAAAGTTAAAGGAGGCAAATCATCCAAATGCCATTGTGCACCAATCTCAACCAATCCAATTTCTTTACCTCGAACTAATGGTTTCATCCATTCTTTAGCTGTTTTGTTATAGTCAATTTTGGTCCAAGTATCACCAACTCTTAGCCAATAAGGTAAACAATCATGATGCGACATTGAATGATCGTATTCAATTCCATAATCCAACAACATCTCCACACCGGATTCAGAAGTTTCCCACCATGGAGCAACAGACCCTTTAGGTAATTTCCCAGTGAATTTAGTGATCAATTTGAAAGTATGATCCAGAACATCTCTCTGTTGTTGTAAACTCATATCAACTGGGTTTTCATGAGAATAACCATGTAATCCAAACTCATGTCCACTATCACGCACCTCAGCACATGATTCAGGGAATGTCTCTAAAGAATGGCCAGGGATAAACCAAGTTGCCTTGATGTTATATTTATCAAACAGTTTTAGTAAACGACGCACACCAACTTCACCAGCCCATAAACCTCTTGAGATGTCATTAGCACTGTCTTCACCTCCATATGAACCTAACCACCCGGAAACTGCGTCAATATCGACTCCGTAGCAGCATAAAACTCTTTTAGGCATTGTGTTTCTTCTTTTTACTTCAAGTTTTGCTGTAATGTGTTAAGTTGTGGATCAAGATTCAATTGAGGTCTAGGTAGTTGGTTTATATAGTTTCACAGTCCACTTAGTTCTTCTACTTAATACTTAATACTTAACATTACAGTTCATTAAAGTAGAAATCGCGATAAAAATGTCCCAATTTTAAGATAAGACAATACAATTTTCATGAAATTGTCCGACAAAACAGTTGACCGGGGACCCAAAACAGAAATAGAAGAAAGACAAATATTACATAATAAAACAGCAAAAATTAGCTAATCTTTGTGATCATTGAAATTTCCCACATGGGAAATGAAATTACAAATCTTTAAGGTATTTTGTATTTTGAATCTATTTCAACAGTTCAACTTTCTCCAGTTGCTTGTTTTGTTAGCTAGGATATCACTGATTCACTACTTTGCTAATCAGCAATTCAGTGCAGAGAAAAACAAGATCCAAAAAAAAAAAAATGCATCCAAAAGCTTTCCTCAAATCCATCCTGTTTTATTTACAACTATTCCAATCTTCTAAAAAACTACACTCTCCACCAGACCCTTATATTTTTGATGCTGAAGTGGAATATGAATGCCATTGTTTAGCAACAACACACAATCATCATCCACAAGCTGAGGATTTCATAATAAATGATTCACAAAATCATGATTTTATACAGATTGATGATCTTTATTCAAATAAGAACAACAACAACAACAACACTGTGATATAGTACTGCTATATACTTCCACGAGTCTTTTTCTTTATATTCTTTTACTATTTTAATTATTATCTTTTTAATGCTTCAATTTATGTATGTAGAGTTTCATATTCATATAAATTTCCAAGAAAATATTTCAATATTATTTCAATAACACAGCAACATCAACATCAATAAAATGTATCCAGGCAGCCAACGCACTTCCTACAACAACAACAACTTCAATCGCCCTCCAGCACCTCCTCCACAATATCAACAAAATTATCAGCGACCACCTGGTCCTCCACAACCTCAGCCTTATCAATATCAACCACCTTTAGGTCCACCAGCTCCACAAGGGAATTACCAAAGAGATTTTGTTCCACCACCAACAACACCACAATCATTCAACTCATCAAACGTCCAATTTAACAACTTCACTTATTCTCAATGTACTGGACAACGTAAAGCCTTATTAATTGGTATAAATTATATTGGCACATCAAATCAATTGCGAGGTTGTATTAATGATGCAAATGCAATGCAAAATTTCCTTTGTGATCGTTTTGGTTATCGAAAAGAAGATATTGTAATGTTAACTGATGATTCTTCAGAGTTTGTTAAAATTCCAACAAGATCAAATATAATTCGTGCAATGCAATGGTTAGTTTCAAATGCAAAACCAAATGATTCTCTTGTTTTCCATTATTCAGGACATGGTGGATTAGAGAAAAATTTAACAGGTGAAGAAGAATCAGGATTTGATTCATGTATTTATCCTGTTGATTTCCAAACAGCAGGTTCAATTATTGATGATGTTATGCATGATATTTTGGTTAGACCTTTACCTCAAGGTTGTAGATTAACTGCATTGTTTGATTCATGTCATAGTGGTACTGCTTTAGATTTACCTTATGTTTATTCAACAAAAGGTGTTGTTAAAGAACCAAATATGTTAAAAGATGTTGGTGGATTTGGTTTAAATGCAGTATTATCATATGCACAAGGGAATTATGGTGGTGTACTATCAGCTGTTTCAAATGCTGTTAGTACCGTGAGTTCAGGAGGTTCATATAATAGACAACAAGATATTGCTAAAAATGCAAGTCCGGCTGATGTTATAATGATTAGTGGATCAAAAGATACTCAAACTTCAGCAGATGCTTCAGAAAATGGTTTAAATACTGGTGCAATGTCATATGCTTTTATTAAAGTGTTATGTGAACAACCACTACAAAGTTATTTATCGTTGTTGATTAATATGAGAAATGAAATGAGAGGGAAATATACTCAAAAACCTCAATTAAGTTCTAGTCATCCAATTGATGTTAATTTACAATTTATAATGTGAGGAGGATATATAAATTCAAAAAAAAACAACTCTATTTTTACTTTATAAATATCTAATTTTTTTTATTTTTTATTTTTTATTTTCTTTGATGTCAACTAGACTAGTAGTGTACGACTGATGGGAAGAATTAAGCATCAACTTTAGCTTCAGCAGCTTCTTTTTCATCTTGTTTAGCCCATTCAGCTTCCAATTTAGCAATTTTAGCTTCAGCTTTAGCAATATTTTTCTTTGTAACTTCATCTTGATTTTTTTCAAATTCTTCCAATTTATTTTTCAAAGATTCAATAGTTTTTGGAACTTCTTCTTGTGATAATGGCAATGGAATTTCTAATTCTGATAAAATTGTAATTGATTCTGGTTCTAAAGAAAATTTCTTATTTTTCAAATTTTTAGATTTTGATTTTAAATTTGAAGATGATGAAATTAATGCTTCATCAGGTTTTTTAATGATTAAATCAGATGAAATTTGTTCAATAACACGACCGGTTTTAGTTCTTGTAATAAAAGTTTTAGAAGATAATACATCAATTGATGATGTTGTTTTTGGTTTAACATAAGTTGGATCTAAAACTAATAAAGTTTTATGAATTGATTCAATTTCATTAGTAAAAGCTGGTTTTTTAGCATCATCTAAAATTTGTTTAGTTTTAATTGATCTTTCAGCTTTTTCTTTAGCTAATTTCAATTTCAATTCTTCATCTAAAACACGTTGTTGTTCATCTTTTAAAGCTTGCTTGAAAGCTTTCATTTTTTCATCATATTCAGTTCTAATTGTTGTTAATTGAGCATATAAACCATCTTTATCCTTTTGTAAAGCTTTTCTTTGACGGAACAATTCACCGCGTTTATCCAAAACAGATTTGTTTGATAAATTCAATTCATCCAATTGTTTTTGGATTTCTTCATATTTAGCAGAAATTTCTCTTGAATTTAAAGTTGATAATTCTTGTTTCAAAACAGCAATTTTATTTTTATCAGCATCAATTGAATTTTGAATGGCAACTAAACCATCAAAATCTTTACGTAATTTATGTAAATTTGAGATTTCTTTGATATAACGACGTTCATCAACCAATTTCAATTCACCGGTGGCAACAGCTTCATTCAAAGTTTTGATTTTAGCATCAATATCTTGAACACTTTTGAAACTGTGTTTAGCAGTAGTAGCTTGAATCTCACCAACTTTTCTTTTTAAAGTTGCATCAATTTCTTTGATTTTAGCATTGATCAAGTTTCTCTTGTCCTTGATTTCACTTTGAACTTTTCTTAATTTAGTTAACTCAGCAATCAAAGCTTGACGTTGTTCTTGAGTAGAAGTAGGAGCAGCAATCTTGTCGATTTGAGAAGTGATCTGAGCAATAGCTAAATCTTTCTGTTTGATTTCGGCGTTGATCTTGTCCAAAGCTGTTTTACGAGCTGCTGCGTCTGGTCCTTTGATAAAACGTCTCTGAACTCTTTCAGTTCTGTCTCTGTCCGGATAGTCCTCCATTTTTTTTGGGGTTCTTCTTCTTCTTCTTCTTCTTCTGCTGGTTTGAAAGAAGGGAAGTTTGAAAGTTGTTTTGCTGTCGTTTAATTTAACTGGAAAATTGGACGAAAAATTTCAGAAATGTTTGGATGTTTTTGGTGATTTTTTTTGGATTTTCTTATATTGGAGGGAAAAATAAAAAAAAATTAAAAAAATAAACAAAAATTGCAATTTGAAGCGTGTTTTTCTTACTGTTTATGAAGTTTTAGAAGTTTAGGAGTGACGCAGGCTGTTTCAGAAAGTGTTAGTTTGGTAGAAAAGCTTGAAAAAAAAAACAAAAAACTGTTAAAAACGAAGCCAAAATGAGCAAATACGACACTCTTGTGAGATCTTTAGATGCAAACGATATTCTTACACAGTTCCCGGAGATCATTCCTTTGCAACTCACCACTGGAGCACCTACTTCAGCAGGTTCATCAGCCTCTGATGAGAACGAAGATGTGCTCAAAGGGCATGATGAAGAGCAGATTAAATTGATGGAGGAATTATGTATTGTTTTGGATTACAACGATAAACCTGTTGGTGCTGGAACTAAGAAAGTTTGTCATATTATGGACAATATTGAAAAAGGTTTACTTCATAGAGCATTTTCTGTTTTCTTATTCAACAAGGAGGGGAAACTTCTGCTTCAACAAAGAGCCACTGAAAAAATCACATTCCCAGATCTTTGGACCAACACTTGTTGTTCCCATCCACTTTGCACCCCAGATGAACTAGGTAATGTTGATGGTCAAGACATTAATGACTTGCAGGTGGCAATTGAAGGTGGAAGAATTGCAGCACAAAGGAAATTATTCCAAGAATTAGGTATACCAGCTTCAGATGTCCCATTACAAGACTTCAAATTTTTAACAAGAATCCATTATCAAGCACCAAGTAATGATAATTGGGGAGAACATGAAATTGATTACATTTTCATTATCAAAGCTGATCCTGAAATTGCACCAAATCCAAATGAGGTTAGAGATATTCAATATGTTAGTAGTGAAGAGTTGAAAGAAATGTTTAAAAACCCAGATTTACATTTCACACCATGGTTCAAGTTGATTTGCGAGAGTTACTTGTTTAAATGGTGGGATAATTTGGACTCATTGGACGCGTTCATTGATGAAGAGATCAATCATTTAATTTAATTTATATTTGATTCCAAAATAACATAAATATGATTGAGAAAAAAAAAAAAAAACTATTATAGATTAATGTTGAGCTAATTTATGGTTTAGACTTGTTTTAATGCCTTGTGTAGCTCCTATTTTCTCATAATTTTTCCTTTTTTGAAGCCATTATAATATAAAAATGACGAATTTTGGAACTAAAAGATAAAATGCTCATAAAATCTACAATCTACATATAAAAAGTTGATAAATAATCGAATTTCTTCATTTGTAATTCATTTGAACAGTCTAGAAATTAAAACCAAAATGAGTGAAAACAAGTACCACTTCGAAGTTAAAATGCCCTGTTCTGGTGAGTGATGTACTTGATGTACTTGGTGAGCAGAAACAAGCAGTTTGATAGCTGGTTTCTATTGAATTAATTCAAATACACACCTTTTTTTTTGTTTTCATTTGGAGTTCCACGAATTCAAGACTAACAACTCCTACAGGATGCTCAAATGCCATCAATAGAGTCCTGTCCAAAAAAGAAGGTGTCTCCAATATCGACATCTCTTTAGAAAAGCAAACTGTTGATGTTGTTTCCACTTTACCTTACCAAACAATCCATGATACAATTGCTAAAACTGGTAAGGAAATCATCAGTGGAACCACTTTATGAACTGCCTCCCCCACTCGCTTTCAAAGCTTGATCTACTTTCCATATTCTCATTGTACAGATGTACTACATTTATAATAAATACAACAATTATGAATAAATAAATAAATAATTTCTGTAAAATAAACCAACATCAAAATGGACTTCGACTCTCTTTTAAACCTTGAAGAGCAGTACGTTCTACTCTTCCTCTAGCCAATCACCACATCTCCTACTAACAATCAGCACAGGTTCTACAACGACGGCTACAAAGAGGGACAAAAACAAGCTACAACAAACTCTTTTAAAGAAGGGAAAGAATATGGAATTCAAACTGGATTCCAAAAATTCGTGTTTGTTGGGCTCGTACGTGGATTTATCCAGTCACTACCACCACCACTACATTCAACACATGTAGAGCAACTGCAACAGCTATGCAGTGACCTAGAACTAAGTAATGAGTATGGACAAGTGTTGAAGAATGAGAAATTGATTGGGAAAATACGAAATAAATTAAGACTTGTTCTTGCTGGTTTGGGTGATGGGTTTGATAAACTTACATTGGAGAAGTTTGATGATTTAGCTAATTGTTTGAATGGTATTGAAATTAAAACCAGTGCTGTTAATATGGGTATTGATGAATGGTAATTTCTCTAGTAGAATGGTGGATTTTGGATCTGGAAAAAGAAAGAAAAAACAGCTGCTGCACTACAATTACTGAGTGTGTGTGGTTGTATAGAATTAAACTCCTAGTTTTTCAATGAGTTTGTTTTCAATATTGTACATAAATTTCAATTTACTGTATGTTTAAAATTTCTTTACAAAACTTTTCCAATATCATTAAATTTCAATACTCAGAGATGTCAATTTCAAAACATTCAATAGATCGAGATGAACAGTCAGATATAGAAATTCACGATGATGCACTAGTGGACAATCTTGGAGCGAAGAAAAGAAAGAAAAACACCATTGATTCAACGATTTATGAGGATGATTCTTCAGATGATGATTATACCCAAATTTCAAAACCAAATCAAAATCAAGAAGAAGAAGAAAGTGATGATGATGATATGTTTGCTTCTGAAGATGAGAAACCAGTAGAGAAGTTGAAGAAAAAAAAACAGGTTGAGTTGCTTGATTTACATCAGTTTGCCAAAGAGAACGAAATTGAAGATTATAATGATACCAATCAATCAGAATCAATTTCTGAAAATGATGATTCAGATTCAGAATCAGAATTGAAAGAACCCAAAATTGATGCATTTAATCTTAAAGAAGAACAAAAATTGGGGAAATTTGATAAAGAAGGTAATTTTATTTTAAATGATCCAAATTCAGATGATGAAGATCAAAATGAAGATTGGATGAATTTGAAAAAAAAAGATATAAAAGCTGCTGCAAAAGCTTCTGAATTAAGAATACAGAAACAACAAGCTTCAAAGGCAACAAAACCAAAAGAATCAATTGAATCAATATTAACTAAATTAATAAATTTATTGCAACCTGTTGAATCTTCACTTGAAGCATTACAACGATTAAATAAATTGAAAAAAACTCAATTAGAAGAAGCTAAATCTCAAATCTTAACAATTACAGAATGTTGTGAATTATTATTAGAATTAGGAATTTCTGATGTTTATTCAAAAGAAAGAGAGGATTTAATCTTGATTTATAAACAAGAAACTGGTGAATCTTTTAAATCATTGAAGAAGAAGAAAACAGCTGGTCAGGTGGCGGCCAATGAACAAGATGCATATGAGTTTTATTGGGAAGGTGATGATGAGAACAATATACATGGCCCATATTCCTTAAATGATATTGTGTATTATAAAAATAATTATTTTGATAATAATGCATATATAAGGAAAATTGGTGATTCTAAATTCATTCACGTTTCAAAAATCAAACTTCCATAATATAATTCCTTATTGGTAAATTAATATTATCAGCTATTTTGCAAACAAATTCATAACTCATATTAATTTTAAATTTTGTTCTTCCATCAAATAAATCATTATTATTTGAACTTAGGAAAATTTTACTTGAAATCAAATCAGAAAATAGTAATAATATATCAATATGATTATCTGGATTTTTATCATTTTCAAAAATATAAATTGATTTAAAAATCGCAAGTAATCTTGAAATTTCAAAAGAATTTGGATCTAATAAATTAGAATTGATTTTAGGGATATGTGATCTTGGTAATCTTAATTGTTGTTTTTTCTTATGGAAAGATTTCATTCTTGAAAATAAAATCCAATCATATTTGGAATCATTGAAACTTGCCAAATACCCAGCAACTATTAAATATTTGGATAAATGTGGTAGATTGGAAATAAATGAATCATCTAATTCTAATGAATCACTTTTCACTTTGAATTCTTCATCTGTAATACCAACTAAATCATCTTCATTGAAATCATTCCCTAAACCATCACTAATACCAAAACTTGAAGATAATAAATTTTTATTTTCTTTAACTAATCTAACAAAATCATTTATTTTAATTTCTCCAGTTTCTAATTTTTTGGTGAAAATTGTCCACATTTTAATCATTATTCTTTGCAAGCTTTTAACATCATTTGTATAAGGAGAATATGTATCAATTATCAGTTTCACATAAAATCTCCAAAAATTTGTTTCATCTACTTCATTAACTTTTAATTGTTGAAATTTACAAAAAATTTCATTTTTATTGAAAATTTCAATTATTTCATCTAGTGTATACTGTTGAAAATATATCTTTGGTACATTACTCGTAATGAAAATCCTTGGTAATGTTCTTGATATAAAAACTATTGATAAATTTTGTAAATTAACATACTCTTCAAACCTCAAGAAATTCCTGAAAACCACATCAGAATCTTCAATTAATCTATCCACATCATCAAAAACAATCACCCACTGTTCTTCCTCCTTAACATGTTTAGCAAATAATTTCTGCAGAGCATATATGAAATTATCAAAAAATTCAGTAACAAAAGCATCAAACATAGCTTCTCCATTCCTACTCCTCGTCAAATCCATCGCACTAACAAGCTGTGTCATTGTTCTCTGAAGCAATGTCTTGATAGAAACACACTCGCTGCTTTGTACAACAATATGACGAACATTAATAGAGTTCAAATGTGATTGTACTGTTAATGATTTACCTGTTGATGAACCACCGTAACAGAGCAGTGTTCGTACTGATCTCGAAGGAATATGTGATATGAATGCTGAGAGAAGCTGTTGTTGTTCTTCTCGTGCAATAAGTTGGTTGGACAAAGACATTAATTTTCGTTCCCTTTAGATCTGATATTGGAAAGTTCTATAATTTTTTTTTTTCTTCTTCTTCTACATGTATAAATTACATACAAATTGTATACAGTCGTTAAAAGTCGTTAAAATTTCAAATATTGTTTATACACGATTGTCATGAGTCATGTCAGAAACCTTCATCACCAAGTTTATTTTGTAAAATTTCAATTTGTTCTTCAATCATTTTCAAATTATCTTGTAATGCAATCAATTCATCAAATTTTCTGTGTTGTTTAGCAGATTCAATCATTTTTTCCACTAAGAAATGCTGCTCTTGCAGCACCATCAAGTCAGTTCTATTTTGTTTGATTTCAAGAATCTCTTCTCTTTTCAATTGTTTACGTTGAATCACTGGTTCTTCAACTGTAGAATTAATTTTTTGTAAAATTTGTGGAAGTTTCTTCAATGGTAACATATTTTTCTGTATAAATTGAACTGATTCGTATTTGATAGAGTTCTGAATCTGAGTTTCATCAGCTGACAAGTTTGGTAAAGTGATGATTTCTTTTGTTAATCTATCAAAAAGTTCAAAAGAGTTTAATAATTTTTTACGTAGTTTGGAAACTTCCATGATTTTTTCATGATTGGAGTTGATTTTTTGAGATTGATCTTTTTGAATGCTAATTAACAATGTTTCAAATTTTGGTAGGTTGAATAATATGGATTTTTTAATATTTTGTTGATTCTCAAATTTTTTAAACAATGGAGGTAATTCAGAATGCACATCTTTAACAAAATTCTTTCTGATGAATAGAAAATCTTTGCATCGCACACATATTCTAATACCAACTTCATTTTTTAATCTCTCGTTTTTGATGTTCATATCAACTAAAGACGAAAGATAAAAAATAGGAACTTCTTTTGAACATCCAGTGGCATCATTAGCACAACAAACTTTCCCACACAATCGGCAGTGATGTTTCCTCAAATTAAAAGTAAAACTCTTAGAACATATATTACAATTCTGTATCATTGATTCATCTTCCCAATTCACCAAAGAACGTTCAATCTCTTTTTGTTTAAATGCTAATCTCAAATTAAAAAAATTACTGCTATATTCATCACAATTTCCATATGCGAAGACCAGCATCTCCACCAGTTTAATGATTCTTTTCTCCAGTTTGTTCATATACAACTGATTCACTTCAATTTTAGATTTTCTTTTGGATTCAAACTCTGCTTTCAAATCTCTAAATGCACCAAATTCATTATAACCTGGTTTATTCTTGAAACAGCTCTCACAACAAACACTCCATTTCCCACGTATGTCATAATTCGCATTGCTATTCAACTTCACATCATATCCATAATGTACAGGACAATACAACCGTCCACATTTCCTACAGTTATTCAAACTCTGTTTCTTTTGACATTTAGGATATGAACAATAGTCATTCCCCATTGCTCTTTGCCAGTGTCTTCTAGTCACAACAATCTCAGATGGAACAGAAGCACTATTTTCCAGCACACCAATTGAACTGGTTGATGATGTCCGAGATGAGTCTTCAAATATTTCAAGTTTACCCAATTTCTTTTGTAAGACATCATTAGCTTTATTCAATAACATTGTTCTTAACCCAACCTGTTCTTTTTCCTTAGACTCTTTGGGGCTCCTCTTATCAACAGTTTTATCTGAATGAACATCATCCAAATGTCTGTTCAATTGAAGTAAACTAATCATAGCTTCTTCGCAGATGGGGCAAATTAATGCTTCTTCCTCTCCCATTTTTACAAACTTCTCGTAATCATTAGTCTCTCCTCTAATTCCTTCCAATATCTTGCTTTCCACTGAATTAGAAGAGCCGGATGAATTTGGTGATGTTATGAAAGTTTTGAACGGTGAAGTTGTGATGCTTTTCACTGGGGATTTTTGGGGTGCTGAAGGTTGTGCAGGTGTTCCCAAAGAGCGTTTTGGAGTGCCCAAAACTCGCGGGCTCATTTTATCTGGGTGGGTTTTGAAGAGTTTTGTTTTTGTATAATACAATCAAATTATGATCTTTATATAGGAGAAAATAAAGAGAGAAAAAAAAAAAAATTTCAAAAAAAAATCAATACATATAAATTTTTATTTTTATTTTTGTTTTTGAGCAGCTGATTTTAGAAGCTTTAAAAGGATTGCTGAAGTTTGATGCTGCTTAAGGTGAATGCTTTAACTGAAATAAATATATTTACAGTTTTCAAACTACAAAATTTGACCTTAAATTGACTGTTTTTTTTTCCATCCCAAAATTCATCACAATGGACGAAGAAAGACAAATTGAACTAACCACTGCAAACTACTCAGCATGGTTTGGAGACACTAAACAAATAACATCACCAGATTCAAGTATTAAGAAGAACTCAGCTTTTGTTAAAAAGCTAAAGATTTCTCTTAATAAAGACTCTCAAGTTGCAATAATTAAAGAAATTAATTCCCTTTCCTTAACGAAATATATCACTGAAATCGTCACTTCTTGTGAAGAAGGGTTGCTGAAAGTTACCAAGACATCAGACATTGTTGCATCAGTGGAAATTATCAGTGCCATTCATCAAAGATTTACTGAGAGTTTTTCCATTCCATTATTGGAATGGTTTTTGTTTCAATTTGAAAATCCTAAAAAACCATTAGAAGAAGCATTAGAGAAGGAAAGAGTTATTAAAGTTACCAATTTACTTAAAATATATGTGGAATTATTCAAAACTAATGTTTTCATTCAAGATGTCATGAATAAAATTGAGGCACCAAATTATTTTTATAAAAGAAACGTGGAAGGAGAAGATACACTTTTAACTGTTGTGTTGAAAGAAGTTTTAAGTTATGATTTTGACTCAGGAAGAACATTGTCAATTGGTACAATGTTTTTGAAAAGATTTGCCAAACTATTAGATGAAGATGCAACTTTATTGAAAATTTTTACATTATATTCAGAATCAGTTATTTCAAAAGGTAAAGACTTGAATAACAATTTAAATCAATTCATGGTGAGAAGAAACAAATTCCAAATTTACACAGGTAAAACAATGGAAGATTTTGAAGAAGATTTCGAAAATTTGAATAAAAAATTCCAATTTTTCAAAACCGCCATTGAAATCATTTGTCCAATTATGAACTTATCAAAACCAGTTTTAGAGATTTCAAAACAAAATAACGCGAGTGCCGATTCAATGATTGTTTCAAAAGATTCAAAAGTTTGGTTGAATGATGAAGAACGTAGATTTTATGAAGATTTTCCAGAATTACCAACGTTGGACTCCAATGAAACTAATTTAGAGGATGAAAATAATGAAGATTCAAATTTAGGTGAAGAAATTGGTGAATTTTTAGCTGAATTAGATACAGTTACTTTGATTGAAGAATGTGATGCATTAACTTTAAGATTCATCAATAAAAAATATTACAATAAAGCAACTAAAAACAGATTATTCAAACATTTCATTACAAATAATGAGTTCCATAGAAGTAAAGTATATGGACGTTTCTTAAAATCTAATGAGAAATTATTTGATGATTTAATTCAACAATTGATCACTTATTTAGATCAAGGTTTTAGATCACAAATTCATCATAAAGGTTTGAATTTCAAAAATATCGTGTTTTTCTGTGAATTGATTAAATTTAGATTGATTCCAGAACATTTAATTTTCCATAAAATCATATCATTAATTTCAAATTTAAAAACACAAAATAATGTTGAAATTTTGGGAGTTTTTTTTGAAATTTGTGGGAAATTTTTACAATTTAATTTTAGTAAATTAATGGATGAAATGTTGGAATTACTTAAATTACAGAAAAAAGATCATAAATTAGGACTTGATGTTAAAGTTCAAATCGATCATTTATTTTTAATTTTAAAACCTCCAAGTATTAATGAAGTTAAAAAAATTAAGAAAACAAAACCAATTGAAGAAGTTTTTTTGAAAAAAATCATTAGAAATGATTTGAAAACTAAAAAAAATTTAGATACTGTTAAATTTTTCTTAAAAGAAATAAATTTCAATGAAAATGAAATTATTCTGAAAACTTTATTATCAATTTTCACTAAACCTGAAAAATTAAATTATGATAACATTGGGAAATTAACTGAATTATTAAGATCAGCAACACCAGTTTTTTTCAAAAAAATGGTTATTGATGATTTGATTGAAAAAATAATTAGAAACATGGAGATTAATGATTATAAATATAATAGAATTAGAATTGCACAAGTTAAATACCTATCAATGATGTTTGATGCGAAATTAATATCAATGGTTGTATTATTTGAAATATTGTACAAGATTTTAACATTTGGTTATAAAAATAATAATCCAATTCCAGGGAAGATTAATTTAATGGATCCACCAGATAACTATTTTAGAATTAATCTTGTTTGTACAATTTTGTTAAATATTGATGAAAAAAAAATTAAGAAAACTTTTAAAGATAAAATTAATTATTTTTTAATATATTTTGATTATTTTATTTGGTTAAAAGAGCAACCAATTCCAAAAGTTGTTGAATTTGAAATTATTAGAGTTTTCCAGAAATTTGGTATTGAAAGATGTGAGAGTTTAGTTGATTGTATTAAAAAATTGAATGATATTGCAGTTAAGCAGAAGTTGGATAAATTAAAGAATAAAGATGTTTCAAGTGATGTTGAAGAAGATATAGATGATGATTTTGAGGAGATTGTTGAAGAAGAATCTAATGTTGTTGAAGAAGAAGAAGAAGAAGAAGATGATGATGATGATGAAAGTGATGAAGATGATGATGATGATGAAAGTGAAAGTGAAGAAGATGATGATGAAGAAGAGAGTGAGGATGATGATGATGAGGAGGAGGAGGAGGATGATGAATTAGAAGATGGTTTTGAAGATGAAGACTCTAAAGAAGAAGAACAAAGGTATGAACTATATGAAAAGAAATTAATGGAACAAGAAGAACGTAAAATTGAGTCAGAAATTGATAGAGAATTACGTCGTTTAGTCACTGATAGTTTATCAACATCACAAAGAAACACCACAGTAAAACCAATGAATATTAATTTACCATCAACCGATTCAAGTTCAACAACAAATTCACCAGTTATTGTTGGAAATAAAGTTTCATTCAAATTCTTAACGAAGAATGGAGGAGTTAAGAATGTTGAATTAGCTAAAGATAATAAATTTGCCACTAATGTCATATCAAGAGATTTTGAAAAGAAACAAGAGGATGCCAAAATTAAGAAATTTATTTTACAATCAAAATATGAAGATTGAAATTATATTAAGGGTCATACCAGGGACATAAATTCATATTAATATATAAACTAAATGATCAAAATTTAAAGTTTAGATTCAATAAATGGTTTCACTAGGACAATTGTAATATCATCTTCTTTCCCACCCATAATTTTTCTTCCATAGACATGAGAATATTGCTGAGCAAAAACAGAAGGATAAGATTCATCAATACTCAATTTATACACACCTTGAACCAATTGACCAGCAACTGTTTGTAAATCAGATTCCAAGTTATCTTTTAAAAAAATCTCAATATCTTGAGGATAAACATTATCAGTTACACCATCAGTAGCAAACATAACAATATCATTTGGTTGTAATTGGAAAAAATATTCATCTGCATCAGTTGGTGCATCTCTAATATAATTTGAGTTTTTACGTAACAATTCTTCAGGTATTATTGCCAATTGATAAGGTGTATTAAAAGCATGTTCTTGATTTTTGGTATTGAAAACTAATTTTGAATCTCTAAATACACCACACCAAGAATCCCCTAAATTTGCCACTCTTAACTGCCCTTGTGGAGTTAATTCACCAATACAAGCAGTGGTACCACCAACTTTAACAATACCATCTTTTTTAATCTTATTAAAAGATTCTTCTAAATAATCAATTGGAGATTTTAAAAGTTCATAATCTTTTGATATCCAAAGCTTGCGGATATTGGCACATAATTCTCTTGATATGGCACTAGAATCAAATCCTGCTTCTGCCCAACCACCAACACCATCAGCAACACCAACAATTATCGATTTTGTTAAAGGATGTGGATCTGATATCAAATAATTATCTTCACCAGTTGGAGAATCAATTTTCTTATATGAATAGAACTTATTGATCAGTTTGTTCTCGTCACGTTCTTTTGGATGGAACGCCACTGCAGTGTTGTATTTGAAAGTCGGACCAGCCGATGATGTTGAAGAAGAAGAGGAGGAGGAAGAAGAAGAAGAGGAGGTGCTGAAACGTCTGCCTGTGGTGAAGCGTGGAATTCTGGATGATTTTGCAAACCAACCTGTAGTGGTGTTAATGTATGCTATGAGGATGGCTGTGAGTGTGATTGCAAGGATGAACTTACTGTTTCTGATAGTTCTAAACATTCTGATCTGTGTATAATTTTTGGGAAAATTGGGAAAAAAAAAAAGCTAATTCTGGGGGTTTTAAAAGCGTGAAAAAAAAGCTTGCATATAAATCCAAACACGTAAAATTCAATTCAGCAATGAAACAAGCAGCAAAACAGCAATATCTTTAAACTTTTTCTTTTGTAATTTGTAAAATTTCAGATTTTAATTTTAATTTTTTTTTGTAAAGTTTTTTCTACAAATGAAAAATCAACTAAAAAAAAAAGGATGAAAAAAAAATAAATAAAAAAAAAAAAACAAAAATTGGACAATTTTTTCAATATTTGCAATTCAAAAAACCAACTAAAAAAACAAAATGTCAACTTTCAACGTAAGTTTGCTATGTTTCTTGCAAATTTTGTTTTAAGCACAAATGGATTAAGAAAAAAACTGACCTTTTTCTGCTTTTTTTTTAGGTTTTAAGATACGCAGCTTTAGCATCCGGTATTACTTACGGTTATTACGAATCTTGTGCCATCAAGAAGAGAAATGCTGCTAAACATGAATTAGACGCTTACAACAAGAAAGTCGCTTTGATTGCTGAAGCCAAAGCCAAATTTGCTGAGCAGAACAAACCAGCTGTTTCTGCCACTTCAACTGCTGAAATCAATTTAGATGATAAGAATTTGGATTTTGCTCAAGTTATTTTATCTGCAGTTGAAAACTTATCTTAAGGGGCTTTTATAATATGACATGACTGATAAAATAGTGTGAAAAAAAAATATACACATGATATTCTACTAGATTGTATGCTAACTATATTTTTAATTTTTTATTGTAAATTTATATACACGACTTACTCAACTGGTTCGTTTTGTTCTTTAGCCAGTTTTTTTCTAACAAAAAATGGTAAAACATCATGATGTTTATCAGGATAGAAAGTTTCACCAGCAGTGAAAACCATACCTGGACCTAAATTGAATTTCTCACGAACTTTTTCAACATTTAAATCCCATTCATTTCTCCACATATGGGCACCAACTGGTTTCAATTGATGTTGTTCAACAAACTCTCTAATATCGAAATTATCACGGTCAGTTAATTGAACGTCAATCTTGGATTCACCTCTTAAAACCCAAACTGCAAATCTTTGATATTTCAAATTTCTATGTGGTGCTGGTGGTAAATAATCAATGATTTTATTGATCTCTGGATCAGTGGCTAATCTTTTAGCTCCAACATAATTATCATTAAAATCTTTGAATTTGATATTTGATAAACCATAAACTAATTCAGTTTTAAAAGTATCATGTTCAACATCTGGAACATCTGGATTAACAATTAAAATCGAATAATAATATTTAGAAACATCTTCAATGTTTTCTAATTCCATGATTCTAAAAGTTGGTGGATACATTGTTGCATTTGTTGATAACATTTCACCAGGAGTGACCCATTTGTTAGCTAAAGTATGATTTATAAATTTCAATTTAACATCACAAGTTGGATAAACGGTTGGTAAAGTATCTGGAATAACATGCATTTGTTCTATTCTTTGCATCAACAACATTAAATCATATTCTTCCCATTCTTTTTTATATTTCATTCTAAAAATTGGTCTATTATAATCAATTAATTTAACATCTTGATCAACCTTATCATGATGTTTGAAACTTGCCTCAACTTCAGGGTTATTCTCTTCCACTGCACATATCAAACGTTCACGACGTCTCAAATAATATCCTTGATCTTTTTCACTTAAAGATTCGAATTTTTCTTTATTAGCTATTAATTGTTCAATAAAATCTAATTCTTCCCCATATTTTTCAGCTTTAGCTTTCAAATAATCATAAAAATGATCAAATGCTTCATCCAGTTTTGGGATTGGTGTATATTTACTATTGAACTCAACTGAATTGGTACCATATAATGTTAAATTTTGTAAATGTTTATTGGCATCTAATTTGAAAACTGAATCTGGACCTTTTGATTTACGATATGCCCAACTTTTAGGGTTTTCGGCCACAAAAGGTTTTCTCACTGTTGGTTTATAAACTTCCATTGGAGTACGTTGACGATAAGCACCTTGAAGAGTACCATCACGGCGACCACCACCTGGAGTAATGACTTCACCTAAAGCGTCTGCTGCAGCCTGGGAAGCAGCAGCAGCTGCTGCTGTGGTTGTTGTTGTGGTAGATGCAGTTGAAGTGGAGTTCAAACGTCTGAAAAGAAGCATTTCTTTTGTCAACTTGTTGTCCTTTGGTTGTTTTTAATGTTGAATTTTGTTCATTTTTTTAATTCGTGAAAAAAAAAAAAAAAAATTTTTTTTTTTTTGTATAGAAAGGAAAGATATGTGAAAGAAAAAAAAAAAATTTAATATTTCTACACGAAATTGAAGTTACAAGTCGTTTATTTATTTGGATAAGCAGTGAATGTAATGGCTCAATAAACTGATAGATTTGTAAAAGGAAGAAAAAAAAAAAAAGCCAAAAAAAAAAAAAAAAATTATTCAAAAATTGGAAATGCTCCCCAGTTAGGTTTAACAAATCTTAATTCTCCCAACTCTTCATATAATCCACTAACAGCAGCAACGTCTTCATCACTTAAGTCAACAACAACTTTGTTTTGAATAATTCTCTCTTCATTAATACTTTTTGGTAAAACAACATAACCTCTTTTCAACCCCCAATTGATCAACAATTGAGCAACTGAAATCCCATTCTTCTTTGCAATTGATAATAATTTCTCATTAGTAAAATATGGAGAATTAGTTGATCCCAAGGGACAATAAGCTTCAACAACAATTCCTTTGGATTTACAAAAATCAATCAATTCTTGTTGTGGTAATAATGGATGTATTTCAACTTGATTAACTGCTGGAACGATCTTGGTACCCGCATCTTCCAGTAATTTAGTTAAATTACCAACACTGAAATTACTAACACCAATAGCTTTAACTTTCTCTGGATTTGAAGCAATCAATTTCTCCATTTCAATCCAAGTTTTAACATAGTTCCAATCTTCAATATCAACTTTTCTACTACCATCAGGGTTAGTTGGGAACCCTAACAACTCATCCTCATTACTAGCAATTAATGCCACTGGCCAATGAATCAAATACAAATCAACATAATCCAACCCTAATCTTTCCAATGATGCATTGAGTGCCAATTCAGGTGTTCTATGAGATGGTCCCCATAATTTGGTTGTAACAAACAACTCTTCACGTGGAATTCCACTGTCTCTAATAGCTTTCCCAACCTCAGTTTCATTACGATAAATAGCTGCAGTGTCAATATGTCTGTAACCAGCTTTCAGTGCTGCTAAAACTGCAGTGTACGCATCATTGGTGGCTGATTGCCATGTTCCTAGTCCAATGACTGGCAATTCAGCTCCTGTGTTCAGCTTAATAGACATCGTTCTCTTCTTTTCCTGGTGTACTGGAAATGGTAAATGATAATTTCAAAAGGGGGGGGCATCCTGCAGTTTATAACCTTTCTGAAATTCCCTTTTCGTCACCTGAATTAAAAGAGTGAATCAACCGCAATCCATTCAAAATAGAAGACAACCATCCAATAAAATTTTCCACACCACGACCAACTCGAACTTTCTTCATTTCAATCAATATAACGAAAAAATCAACAATGTAACTAAGTGAATCCCACAAACACTCTTGAATCTCTTTTTCCACTTTCTCTAATTTAACAACAAACTTCTCCATCAATAATTCATGTAACTTATTTCTCTTCCATGAATATTCATCACTTGTAACTCGTTTCAAATTGTCTCGTATTCGTCTTAATCTATAAATTTTCTTGATTAACCGTTGGAAATTGATCAATATACTAATACACCATAATTGATTCAACCTATCATTTAGTTTATGAAGAGAACCAGCCAATCGATCAAAAATTGGTAGTTTCAGCATCAAATATGAATTATCAAGTAATGAAATTGTAGTATCAAACGCGTTAATTATAAAATCATCGGTGGTATTGTTTGTTGATTGGAGTTCATTGCGTCGTACTAGGTCGCTGGTTGTGAGTAGTGTGGTTATCAACGATTGGGATCTGATGCTTCTTGTGTCCATTATGAAACTTTGGAAAAAAAAGTGATGTGAATTGTTGATTGAAATAAATATTTAAATTTATTTGAGAATTTTATTCATAAACTTATGATTCTACAGGAAAAAACCCCAAATTTAGCTATACATATGAAGTTGTTTTATTATACTAATCTAGCAGTGTGGTTGTTCTATGTAGTGGTTTAAATACCCAACTCTTTAGAAAATGCAATGTTATTTGGTTCTCTACCTAAAACCAATTTCAAATTATCCATTTCATCATAAGCACCTCCACGTCCCAATATAACATCTCTATATAATTCACCATTCTTAACATTCATCAAATCTTTAGCAAATAATGTATAAAACATATCTGCTGCAAATACTTGAGACCATAAATATCCATAATAACCAGCTTGATAACCACCCATAATATGACCAAATGAATTAAATTGTTTTAATTCAACATCTCCACTATTTAACAATGTGATTTTTTTAATTTCATTTGAAATTGATAAAATGTTTAAATCATCTAATTGTTCTGGTTTTAAAACATGTAAACTCATATCAAATTTAGCAAAATATAATTGTCTTAAATAAAATAATCCAGCATTAACATGTTTTGTTTTAATTAAAGATTCAGCTAATTCTTTTGGTAATGATTCACCATTAGAATAATGTTTAGATAACCCAATTAATTGATCAACATCCCATGTCCAATATTCCAACATTTGACTTGGTGCTTCAACAAAATCCCAACTAACTCCACTTGGTCCATGGAATTTTGCATAATGAACATCACTTAATAAATCATGAATTCCATGACCTAATTCATGAAATAATGTGGTGACTTCATCATGTTTTAATAAAGATGGTTTTGTTGGTGTTGGTTTACTGAAATTACAAACTAATGCTGTAATTGGATAATGTTTAACACCTTTAGAATTGGTGAAACCTGGATATAAACCGAAATTTGCAGCATGACCATATTTACCATCTCTTGGATGTAAATCCATATATAAATATCCAACCATTAAATCATTTTTTTTAGTGATTTTAAATAATTTAACATCTTTATGCCATGTAATTGGATCATCAACTTGAGAGATTTTAATTTGGAAAAGTTTAGAGAAAATTTCCAACATACCATCAATTGTTGAATTAATTGGGAAATATTCAGAAATTAATTGTTGATCAATTTTATAATTTAATTCAACAAATTTATTATCATAATAAGAATAATCCCATGCATAAAATTCAACTGAATCATCGCCTAAATCTTTACGTTTTAAATCAGTTAATTGTTTTAAATCTTTAACACCTAATTCATGTAATTTTCCAACCAAATCATCTAAAAATTTTAAAACTGTTGATGAATTTTTAGCCATTTTTATTTCTAGAATATAATCTGCAAAATTATTATAACCTAATAATTCAGCTAATTTTGTTCTTAATTGAATAGTTTCAAATAATAAAGGTTCATTTTGTGAAACTTTATTTTGATTACCAATATATGCTTTTTTTCTAGTTTCTGGATTAATTGCATATTTTAAAACAGGTAAAACATCAGGATATTTAAATGTCATTTTTAATTTTCCATTTGATAATTTTTCAAATTGATTAATAACATCTTTTGGAACTCCATTTAATTCAAATTCATCAAATTCTAAAAATTCAGTTTGTTCACCTAAATTTTTATTAAATTCAGTTGATAATTTTGCTAATTTTTTTTGTAAATTTTCAACTTGTTGACGTTTTTCAATTGATAAATCTAAACCATTTCTTTTAAATTCATTATTAATTTTAAATAAATATTTTGAAGATTCATGATCAAATTTTCCATCATCAGATTCTTTTAATTTTTTGAAAACTTTATAAACATCTTCTCTAAGACCACTTTCAATTGAATACTCTTGTAATAATTCTTCAGCTGCAGTTGATGCATCTCTTAAATTTTTATCCTCTGAAACATGTTGTAAAAAAGTCAATTGATTAATTAAACCTTGATGTTGTTCATGGTAATCAGCATAAGGAATCAACACGTTCTCTAAAGTTGGTTCAGTGATTGATGCAATTTGATCATCTAATTTTTTAGAATTGTTGATATAAGTTTCAATATTAGATTTAATTGATTCTGGAGTGAAAGTCCATGAAGGTTGTTCCATTTTGAATTGAGTTGCTTTTTTTAATTTTGAAGTGTAGTTTGCTGCTGTTTGTGATAATTGTCTAACAAATGAACGTCTTGCAATGGCAACAAAGGACATGAACTGATTTATGTGTTAAGAGTGTTGGTTTTAAAAAAAAAGTTGTTTATTTTTTTGGTGAATTTAAAATTAATTTTGCCACCATATGAATATCAGAAACAGTGTAATTTTAAAAATTTTCAGTAAATTAGTTGTTTAGGGTATCTTTATAAAGCTGTTGATGAGTAGAATATAACTATCCATTTCATTCATACAGAACACAACAAATAACTGTACTTAATTCTAAAACTAATAAGATATATCAGCAGGCGGCAGGGTAATACTGCACAACCGTCATGTACTTCAAAGCCGCTGACATAATATCCATGACGGTTATGCCTCAACCATTAAAATTGTCCGAAATATTCTTTCAACAGAAATCTCTTTAATATTGAAATAGATCAATATTCAAATTCTTCAATTCAATTTTTTACCACGATGGCTGAAATCAAAACTTCTTCTCAAAGCATACTTAACGACAGAGTACGTTATGCCATGGTTAGACACTAAATGAGTTTGAATACTAACACTTTTTTCTTTTTTTTTTTTTAGTGGGATGTTGTTCTTTCAAACACATTAGTTAAAACCGGTCTTGGTTTTGGTGCAGGTGTTATTGCATCAGTTATTTTCTTCAAAAGAAGAGCGTTTCCTGTTTGGTTAGGTGTTGGATTTGGTTTAGGTAGAGGTTATGCTGAAGGTGATTCAATTTTAAGATCAACTGCTGGTTTAAGAAGTGTTAAAGCTTGAAATTCATTTCAACTGCTTGATTTAGATTTATAACTATAAATTATTTAATACAACTATATGTCTTTTTATATATTCTGATTGAATGTGTAGTTGAAGGTTTTACAAATATTTTTAAGAATGCAAGAGTTTTTTTTTTTTTGTTTATTACTAGATGTAAATATGATTATTAGTTGTGAAAAAATGAAGGGTATAATCGACTTATAGTGCGCCATGGAAATAAAAGCTAAATATCTTTTTATTTAAAAGATACTTAATCAAATAGCCCAATTATAACTCTCAATTTTCGTTTCAACTCGATCCAATATACTAAAAGCCATAGCATCAGCAGCATCATTTTTCTGTGGTGTACTCATCATTGTAGGGTTTGACGCGGTGTTGATTGTATGACTGGAGGTGTTTGTTTGGGTAGAGGTAAGAGTAGAAGGTTTCAAAACTGGTGTTGAAGGTTCATTTATTGATGGTGTTTTACTTCCATTATCGAGTTCATGATCTGATGTTGATAATTTCAGTGTGGGTTGAGCAGTACTAGTAGTAGTAGTAGTAGTAGTGTTGGTATGAAGATGTGTATGCTGATGATGATTTTGAGGGTGAGTCGGTATATCTGAATCTGTATGTTTGAATTTAAAAGATAATTTGAGCTTGACTTTTGAGAAAGAGCGTGTGAGATCTGACATTATTTAGTTGTTGTTGTTGCTGAGTTGTTGCTGAGTTGTTGCTGGGTGTCTTTTCAGTTGGTTGTTTCGCGTTGTTTGTTGGTGGCAATTTTTATACATCTAAATTAAAAAATAAAAGAAATTTTTCAGATCGATTTTAGAAAATATTTTGAATGTAATATTTACAGTGTGTAAAAAAAAAAAAAAAAAAAAAAAAATTGATCGTAATTTCGTTTCTTAATAAAGTATGGTTGTTGTTGTTGTTGTTGTGATGATATATGATAGAATATAAGAAAAAAATAAGAAATGTTAAAAAGAATACCCACATTCGCCAGTTTCAATATGAGTATTCAACCATTCATCAACATTATTGAAACTTGTCCCACAAAATTTACAAATTCCAGGAACATCCATTCTTTGTTTTTTTCTTGTTCCTGGTGGATATTCAAAATGTAGAGCTTTTAAATGATTTTTATAAGTATCACAACGTGAAAAAATCCCACTTGAATGACATGGTGTTGAATTTATTTGTAAACTTTTAATTATTTTTGAAATTTCATCATCTGATTTCCCTTTCAATTTAACATCATTAATCAAATTCTGTTCTTTTGCTTGTTGTAATAGTACTGATGAAAAGGGGCATTTAAAAGCACCTTGTGAACAACCAGTTTCTTTCCAATGACGCTTATTATGTCTAAATAAATCATTTGATCTTGCAAATCCACGACCACAAATATCACATAAATAAGGACGACTTGAAGGGTTTAAATGGATGGATTTATGTGTTGATAAATTGGAGAAGAATAGGTGGCATTCAGGGCATTGTTTCTTTTTTCTTTGTTTGGTTGTGTTTTCTGATTTGATTATATTCTGATGTTGTTGTTGATTATGATTATGAGGTTCCAATGGAGTTTGTATCACGAGTGGAGGTGAAGGCAGTCTTTGCAAAGGTGTTTGTGGTGGTAATGATACTGCTGAAGTGGTGTTGAACAATGGGGGAAGAGGTGGTGATTGTTGGAAAAAAGAGTTGTTGTTGTGTGATATGCTAGGAATAGAATGGTAAATCTGATGTTTCAGCTGGTTCACTGGAGGCAGTTGGTGTGTCACCTGGTTTGGCTGTGAAGATTGTTGTACCTGGTTATAAGTCCAAAGAGATGGATGCTGGTGCTGATCCAAGTTTGGCAACGGCAGTATAATGGACGATTTGAACATCTTTTCTTGTTTTGTTTACTAATTGAACAGGCTGGTAGCTAGTAAGTGTATCATTGCGACATAATATCCATAGAACCTCCACAAAACAGCAGACGAACAGTATTTATAGATTTACACTTTGAATTTTGAAATCGTAGGACCCTCGAGAATTGATTGAGCGAAGCTGCGAAAATATAACGCACTGCAAGTTGAAGAAACGGCCTATTACACGGTTAACAAGCCGTTCTTAAAATCTTTTCTTTTCAAGCGTGGGATTCACTACAACCTTATGTAATACATAATACATACTATTTAATATGTACAGAGATATAATACTACCATCACTACTACATAGTAACTACTACGTAGTAGAGCACAGTATAATAGTATAATACAACCAATTCATCCTTTCAATCTTCTTATTACTTAAACAACCTGAAATCGTGGATAAGACGGCTGAATCAAAAATTTCTAAACGGTGATGCTGTCATTTCCTCGGGTTTTTGGGGTAAATTATTTGATTTGGAAATCTACGAGAGGTTGCAATAAATACACTATTTATTTAATATACAAGAAACAGAGCTTCTCAATAAGAATAAGAATATAGATATAAATGACTTATACTTCATTTTGTTGTGATTTTAAAAGAAAAAAAAAAAGAAAAAATAGATAGGGTGAAATAAACCTATTTTTTTTTGTAAATTCTTCTGTAGAATGCAATGAATAAAACCAAGTAACTACTCAAGATCAAACAACCAGTGGCTGCCGCAAATGGAGTACCATAACAAGTTCCCATATTTGGAATCCAAACACCCAACTCTCTAGAATACTTCTCAGCATAGAAAGTATAAGTGGTGAAATAAACAAAAATCAAATCCAAAATAAATTGAACAATTTGGAAAACAGTAATATATTGTTTCCACCACACTCTAATACCTCTTGAAGCCAAATAATAATACCAATACATAACAACATGCACCGACAAGTTCAATAGAATTGGAACCCAACTAACTGAAGTGGCTCCACCTAATTGAATAAAACATAATAAAGCAGTGGCTCCATGATGATAACTATGCAAAAAAATAATCTTCTTTTTCTTAACAACAAGGAAAAAAGTATCAATAAATTCAACAAATTTAGTCAAATAATTCAAATAATAAATAACAACTAATTTTTGAGTCCATGAATTTGGAGAACAAACTGCATATAAAACACCATGATTAATAACAATTGGTAAAATTTGTTCAAATAATAAAGCCCATAAAATAAAACTTGCTGAAGTTAAAAACAAATTATGACATTGAAATAAAAATGTTAATTTTAATGGTGATAATTTTTTAAAAATAATTTGTCCAAATGTGATAATAAAATAATACAATGCAATAACTCCAAAAACTTCCAAAGAAGAAGACATGAATGTTTCACCTTCAATGTATTGGAATTGGTCTGGAATGAAACGCCCTTGGGTTAATTTACTAACCAATGCGTTGAAAATTGGCCATAATTCAACACCAAATGGAGTTTTCAAAGTTGGAACTCCAACGTGGACATACTCTGGAGAGTTGGCATTAATTAAAGTTAGGTAGTAGTTGACTTTATCCATCTGTTTCCTTTTTCCTTTCCTCCTGTGTGTCAGTCTCAGTCTCTGTCTCTGTCTCTTCTGCCTGGTTGTTCAGTGACGAATTGACGACGTTGTTGGTGAAGATCTGAGAAAATTTTTGTTTTGTTTTGTTTTTTTAACGTTTTTTTTTTTTTTCTTTTGGGGTTTTAACTTTTTGCCGATGCTTTTTTTTTTTTTCCTCTCTCTGAAATTTATAAGTTTGAAAATGTTGAGCTTTTTGTTGAAATTTGGAATTCATGAACTACTTTAAATTACATAATTGGATTCATTGAGAAATAAAATGAAATAAAATGAAATAAATAAATAAATCATGAATTAAGATTATTGCATAAACACTTTTCTACTCAGTAATTTTCTCTAATCCTTTTTTCAATGTCTTGTCCCAAAAATCAAGCGATGAAACAACATCATATCCTCCTTCATCCTCATAAGCATATAAAATCTCTTGGGTTCCAATATGTAATAACCTAATGTTCTCACCCATTATAACTCGAACAATTTCTCCACTTTCAATTGATCTGATCTCAATAAACCCATTATCAAATGCTAATAAATATGGATACCAAAGTGCAAAATTAACTGGAATTCCTTCCCAATAAATTATCCATTCATTTTTAGTTCTCCATCCATTTTTATTAATATAAAATGTGAAATCTGAATAATTTAATAAAAAATTAGTTCCAACTCTATAAATTGCTAATGGTTTTAATCCTTCTTTATTATTAATGAAATCTAATGATGTATCTGCTGGATCTAAAATACTTTCAATCTTACCATCATTTAATGAAACAATTTCAAATCCTCGAGTACATCCAACAATTAATCCAGTTTTCAAAAATGATATGGAAACTGGTTCTGAACTAAAATGATATTCTCTTGTTTCATTTTTGAATTTTTTTTTAGACATTTTTTTGGAAAATGGATCACTTGGTTCAAATACTCTAATTAAATCAGATTTTGCTGCACAAACTAATATTTTACCAGAACAAATCCCAATCTTGAAAAATGAAACATGTGACATCAATTCTTTTGATAATTTTTTATCTTGTGATGAAACTCCTCCATCATTTAAAACTTCTAATGGTACAGCATACAATTTCTTATCAGCAAGCACCATTAATGTTTGATATTCTTCTAAAACTTCCAATTGTGTAACATTCAATTTACTAATGATTTTAATTGGTTTACTAACACTTCTAATATTTTCTCTTGTTTTAACTTCTGACAAAAAAATCCCATTATCTGTACCATAAATAAATTTTCTTCCACCATCACATGGAGCAACACAATTAATTCTATTTGATATATCAAAAAATCGTTCACATAATGGAGTTAATGTGAAAATATCATTTTGCATTAATAATTTCTTTTGTTCATTTTCAATAACATTCAATAATGATTCTTGAACACTACTTGTTCCTCCATATAATGTTAAATCATAACCACGACGTCCAATATATTGAAATGAAATTGGATATTTATCACCATTATATCTATCACTAATACCATTACCATTACCATTACTTAAATCATTGTTAAAACTTGATGTTGGATTATTAAATGTACTTAGTGTAGTAGTACTACTACTACTATTAGTTGTTGTAGTGGTGGTTTTATTAAGACTGGTTGTAGTAGAATTTGCACCATTGTTAATCAAATTGTTATAATTCTTATAACTATTAGATGAACCAGGTCTTAAAACTTGAGCAAATGCGCCTGGTTTTCTAGTGTATGATCTTAATGATGGCATTTCCTCAGTTGGTGAAACATATAACAATTGTAATGGAATTGGTCTTTGGAAAACTTTATGTTGTTCTCTTTTATTAATCAATTTAACTCTAACAAATAATATTAAATGATCTAATAAATAAACATGAATATCACCTTGAGGATCTTTATCTTGATTTTTCCGTTTCAATGGAGTTGTATAAATGATTTTTCTATTTTCTTGTCCTAATTTCAAATCAACAAATTCTCCTGGTCTGAAAACTAATCTTTGTTTTAATAAAATTAATGCATGACGATCTTCTGCTTTACCAACTTTAATATTAATTCTTTCCAATAATTTTTGAATTAATTCAGCAGCTTTATTCAAATCTGATAAATCTATTGATTCTGGTGGTGTACATTTAATAATGTCTCTTAATAACAAATTATAACGAACTGTTCTTGTTGTTGCTTGTGATAAATATGAACTAATATTTAATCTATTACTTTCTGGTAATCTTTCAGTTTCTTCAACAAATCTTGCAAATAATGGATTAGCAACTTTTTGTCTTTCTAATTCATATTTAGCAAAACATTGACCTGCATTATATGAAACAAATGGTTCAAAATATGGAATAAATTCTAAGAAAATATCACCAATGTTTTCAACAACTGATTTTAATTGTTGTCTTCTAATCAAAGCGTCTCTAAATCTAATTGCAACACTTAAAATTTCAATAACATTGAAAAAAACAGTTCTAATAAATTTATCACGTTCTTGTAATGGAATTATATTACTTTCACGTAATGGAATTATCCAATAATCTCTTAAATATTCCAGATTTTTAACAAAAGTTCTTTCAGTAGCAATGACTTCATAAATTAATTCTTGTCTTTTAATTTCTTTTTTATCCAATGATTCTAATAATTCTTTTGAAACAGTATGAGACCATAATTGTCTTTTTTCCTCATCATCATGTAATGAAGCATTTGATTGATTTCTTTTCAATCCACCATGAGGTTTCATATTCAATCTAGCTTGTTGTTCCAATCTTCTTGGACATGAAATTGAATAACATAATGCATCTCTTGTACATGTAGGTGAATAACATTCTGCTAATAATGTGAAAACTCCATTAACTCCATGATCTGATTCATTTTGTGATTGAGCAGATTTTGGATTATTATTATTACCTCCAAATTGATTATTAAAATTTGGTGAAAATTGATTTGATTGTTGATGTCCACCTAATAAAGTTAAATCACTTGCAATTGAACCATTTCTTTCAATTCCAACAATTTCAGTGTTAACATAAGTTTCACTAAATTGATAAATTTCTTTATTTGAATCTCTTAAACGATGTTCATATGTCACATCATGAAATAATTTTTGTGCATCTAAAGATCTACCTAATAACAAGGCTAGATTTCTATCATTAGTTCTTAAAATCAGTGCTAATAAATCAACCGCATCTGCACCAGTGAAAGCATCACGGTATTCCAAACCATCTTTATTATATTGTTCCAAAACAATATGTTGTTTAAATGAAGTGGCAACTTTTGACAATAAAGCTTGATAAACTCTAGGAGGACGATTAGAATATTTTGATTTTTTAGCTGTTGTTTGTGTTAAAGTGTTTGAAGTATTTGATAAATTGATTGAACTTTTTGAATGGAATGATGAAGTTGATGGGACTCTTTTAGCTATAGATGATAAACTTCTTGTTTTGATTCCTAAACCATTACCATTACCATTATTATTAACACCATTCCCACTTAATTGAGAGCTTGATGATTGTGATTGAATGGGGGAATCCAAAGTTGATTGATTTAAAACATCAATTTTTTGAGGAATGACTCTACCACTGGAGGTCTTTTGTTGATTATCTCTTGAATGATGTTTTGTTGGTTCTCTTTGAGAACTTAATGACATTGTTCTATAATTTGAAGTAGAATTGATATTATTTGAAGAATTCGGGAAACCTTGTGAGGAAGATGCAACTGGACTTGTAACATTTCTTGAAGGGTTTCTAAAGAAATTCATTCCTTGTTGTAAAATAGGACTTCTACCTTTTGTGGATGATGTATTTGAAGGTGCAATATTCACTGGTGATTGTTGTGGTATATATCTTTGAGAATTGGGTGCACTTGATAAATTGGCAGTGGAAATTGGTTGAAGTCTTGATTTTTGAACAGATTGTTGTTGATGGGATTGAAGAGGTGGATTATAGTTCATTGGTCTAGGAATTGGAGGTGATTCATGAAGTGCTTGATTTGAAGAATTTATAGAAGCACTTCTTTGATCTTGAGGTCTGAACTGCTGTGTTTGTTGTTGTTGTGATGGTGATGGTGGTGGTTGGAAAGGCTGATTTTGCTGAGTTTGAGGTTGTTGGATACGTTGCATGGGATGTGATACAGCTCTTTGTTGAGGAGCAGCATTATCATACTGTCTGTTTCTGGGTATACCCATTTGTTGTTGTTGCAAATTCAAAGGAGCAGGCACAGCTTTTCTCATATGCTGTTGCTGTTGTTGTTGTTGGTAATGTATCTGCTGCTGTTGCTGTTGCATTATCATCTGTTGGTTATGTGGAACAGTCTTCTGAATAGGTGGAATATGTTGAGGGTTAATTTGCTGTTGATAGTGATACTGTTGTGGTGGAAGAGGTGGGATATTTTGCAATTGCTGGACATCATTTCTGAAAGGTTGTACCTCTTCATCATTGATAGAGATTTGGTTCATCTGCCCCTGTAGTGTGGTTCTAGCATTTGGATCCAAAGTCTGCTGATTCAACGGTCTGTGTTGCTGCTCACGGTTCCCTCCAAAGATGTCGTTGAACAACTCATCACGGTTCCAACCCCTGTTCGTCTGGTCCATCTTAGTAGAATTTCTGTCTGTGTTGGTGATGGTGACGACTTAAGAGAATAAACAGATGATAGCAAAAGTGGTTTTAATTCTATAATTAAACTCTGTTTAGCAACACTCTCAAATTGTGTATTCGAACTGTGGATGAAAATGCTGGGATGTGACACTGATTGATGCTGTGATTGCAATGAATTCACTTGCTTCCCAGCCACGCCTTCTTGTAAAATCTCAATTGATTAGCAGAAAAACAGTTGTTTTCAAAACTGAAATTTCCATCAAATACTGAAAGTTTTTTTTGATTTTTTCGTCTATTTTGAAAATTAAAAGAAAAGGAGGAACTTTTTATTTATTTATATTCAAAATTCATCAATTGAAAGAACGGAAAGAATGCCAGTATGTTTGAACGTTTAACTCGGTAATATTAAAATTATCTTCTATAAAAACTAACTTTTCTACTTAGGCCTACCATTCAACTTTCCTTTCAGACCCACAAGCCAATGAAAGATTGATAGGAAATTTCGCTCTTCTCCCACTCAGAACTAAGTTTAGGGGACCAGCATACCCTTCTACAGACTACGATATCATAGATGAGGTGTTAGATTTGTTTAGAGCCAACTCTTTCTTCAGAAACTTTGAAATTAAAGGACCAGCTGACCGTGTCTTGATCTATGGAATCTTATTTGTTTCCGATTGTTTATCAAAGTTAACTTTAACCACCACTAGTGCAGAAGCAACAAAAGTGTTGACCAATTTGTCATTAGATCATTTTGCTGTGCCAGGTGATGGTGATTTCGCCTTGAATTCATTATATCAACCACCAAAAGATCGTAATGAATATGATTTATTGAAATCTTATATCCAACAATTCCGTCAAGAATTGAGTGCTCGTTTGATACAGAGATTATACAAAGATAGTGAATTCCCAAGTAAATTTTGGTTATCTTTCACAAGAAGAAGATTCATGAATAAAAGTTTATAAATTACAAATATCAAAGTGACATTTTATAAATGACGAAATTGAAATAAATGCTTGTAGTTGTTAATAATGTTAACATCAATTTCTGTATGAATATAAAATAATAAAAAATGAACTAAATAATTAAACCAAACCACCCAGAACAATCAAACATATGTCTCGATAATGAAATTATGAATTACTCTAAATTGCAAATTAACTCCGAAAGGATCAATATAACTAAAAGCAACAATGACCTCATTAGCGTCTTTACAGAAATAACTTTCATTTGGAGGAAAAGAAACAGCAAATGATAAACATTCAAGTCGATTAATTCCAAATCTTGAGTTGAAAAAAAGATGCTTTAATCGTTTTGATCCTCTACCATAATTGAACCATCTTAATTTGGAGATTAACATAACATGTTTAGAACCGGATGCTAAAATTGAAGGGTTTGAAACATGTTGAGGAGTTTCAAGTGCTAGGAGAATGTGATATGCTTCAGGAATGTTCAATTCGGATTCTGGTTTTTCAATTAATTGTGTCATAATTCCAGGTGGTTTTGATGGTGATGTTGGTGTTGGTGTTGGGAGTGACTTAATTGATGACAATGGTGATATTTTTTCATCATCAGACTCATTGGTAAAAATTATCTTAGTCACTGATTCAGTGTGAATATTAGTCTTTAAAACATTATTTTCAATTTTTTTAGTTATCAGTAATTCAACAGAAGTTGATTCAAGTTTATCAAAATCCTCATCAAGATCAGGTTTAGGACCAAGTACCCGATGTACATCTCTCAAATCAATATTTTCTCTCTTATAAACAAATCCAGTCAAATCGTTTTCAATTAAAATATTTGAGCTAATTTTGAGAACTCTGCCAATTGCTTTTTTATCAACAACTGGTTGATCAATAATCACATCTGAAATGTCTGTGTTGATTTTATAATTTAATACTGGGTGCTCTTCATTGCCCAGTAGTTGGTCAAAAATTGAATCCCAAAAACTCATTGTAATTGATTTCTCTTAATTATTCATTGAATTGATTTATTTCAGGATAATAATTCAAGGAAGTGTGTTATTTTATTTTATATATGAATTATCATTCAACTCAACTTAACTCAGCAGCTTTTTGAGAAAGGATAAAGTTAACTCATTTCAGGAAAAAAATCCAACTAGGCTCATTTGTAAATATTATTTTATGAGTTGGGCAGTTAATGACATGTTTGCTCTCATTTTATCAAATACAAAATGAGCTGTACCTCAATTGAACCTAAGTTACATCGCTATATCTCAACACAGTCCATAATAAACGCAATAAACTTCTCAAAAGATGTGTTTAACCAATTGTTGATAATTAAATATTGTATGGTCTTTAGTTGGAAACATCAAGTACTCAACAGAGGCTCAACTTTCAAGCCTATAGTAGTCTTTAATGGTAATTTCACATCAACCAACACCAAACTTGTTTTCATCTATGTACTCAGAAGGTTTGTGATCTGCTATACATATGTAGTGATTCGTGAATTTATTAAAAAATTTTGAAAATAAGGAAACTACATTCTTGATTTAAAGCACTTTTTAACAGTCTGTTTTTGATGAGACCTAGAGATTCACAATCTGTGCACCTATAGCTAACTAATGCTGCTATTTATATTTGT